>JANRGW010031807.1:0-42066 GCA_024733675.1 Psilopsiagon aymara | reverse complement strand
GAAGGATGTGGGGGGAAGGGGGAAGGAGGTGGGGGAGCTTAGCTGGGAGACATAGAAAGAGCCATAACACTGATCTCCTTCTCTAACCCGGCTTTTTTCTTCATCATCTGCATAGTTTATAGAGTTGTGCAAACATTATCTGCCCAGCTGGAAAACAGGCAAATATTTCACACTTGGAGCTAAGGGTACAACGCTTGGAGTTCACATAAACTGTTGGGTTTCTCCTTGTTTCTTACATTTGCCCAGCATTCCATATGCACTTCTGCTGCAGGAGGAAAAGGCAAACTTGGATAGTTTAAGCGAACAGAGGCTTCTTGGAGGAGCGTCTGCTTTTAGACAAGCAAAAGAAAATCACCAAAATGTGTTAATATCCTGATCTTGCCTGGTTACTGTGTAGTCTTCCAAACTATCCAGAATTCAAGTCAGTTATCTTAAAACAGATTATAAAGAAAACATATTTTGATATCAATTAGAAAAAGTATACATAAACTTAAGAGTGGGATGTTCATAAAGCTATTTCGACAATTATTAACAAGGGCTTTTTCAGTTTAAAAACCAATAGGCTGATTTTTAAACTGAAACATATGTATGCAGTATGTCTGGTGATAACAAACGGTGCTGACTTTTTGAAGTCATGTACAGAGCTGGAAAACCCAAGTTCTAGTTCCCACGGAAAGCCCAGTATTTACAAGAGACAAGTAATTTCAGGTTTAGAATGAATTTTCAAAATTGGATCAGGATATTCAATTTAAGCACATTTTAAGTTCAGTTTTTTTATGTTGAGAATCGGTTCCCTGTGGTATTCAAATGAAAATGGAGCAAATCTAAAACACCACCATTGCATGGGAAGTTTGGATTTTTTCCTCTTATAACGTTTTCCATCAGGGTCTACACATTCCTGCAAAATGTATTCAAGCTTTGCTCTAACTGCATGATTTCGGTTAGGGGTGAGGTGTCAGTGAAAACACACTGACAGCAAAGACTGTTTTAAGAAAATCTTTTGGAAGTGTCATGTATGTATGCACATCTTACTTGAAATGGCAGGTATCCGAATGTGCAGGCTAAAATGCAAGAAGAAGTGGATAGGATTGTTGGAAGAGACCGTCTGCCATGTGCCGAGGATCAGCCTCACTTGCCCTACATCACGGCTTTCTTGTACGAATCCATGCGCTTCAGCAGCTTTGTGCCTGTCACCATCCCACATGCCACCACAACCAACACCTTCATAATGGGCTACCTCATTCCCAAGGACACGGTGATTTTTATTAATCAGTGGTCAGTGAATCATGATCCAGCAAAATGGTCCAACCCAGAGGATTTTGATCCAACAAGATTCTTGGATGAGAATGGATTCATCAATAAAGACCTTACTAGTAGCGTGATGATTTTCTCGCTGGGAAAACGTCGATGCATTGGAGAGGAGTTATCCAAGGTGCAGCTCTTTCTCTTTACCTCCATATTGGTGCATCAGTGCAATTTTATTGCTAATCCAAACGAGGACCCTAAAATGGACTTTACCTATGGGTTGACCATTAAACCTAAGCCATTTACCTTGAATGTTACACTTAGAGATACTATGGATTTGCTTGATCAGGCTGTCCAAAGACTGCAAGCAGAGAAAGCAGCCAGTGAAAATCAGCTGTCATCAAATGCCTAAGCAACAAATGCTGCATCTAAAGATAATCCTTTTCTCTTTTTCGACTTAAATAAGTTATAGTTTGTTCTGGTGATCTTTTTGGAAAATAGCTGATATTGCAAGTTGCAAGAAGGAAAACTGCACAAGGTGTAACTCAGTCCTCTCTTAAATTCTAGAGGGGAAGCCATGAGAACAGTCAGATACAGTACATAATGAAACATATACAATTTGAAAGTAAGCCTTTTTTTTCCTAGCTTGTTCACAGAAGTTGCCATTGTAAAGCGCTTTTTATCTGCTGACTGATTGGAGCATCTCCAGGAACTGTTCGTACAGTCCTTTCCCTGTCTCCATGTACTGTGTCTTAACTCTACATTCGCCTTCGGTGACTCCACATCCCAAAGTGAAATCTCTTATTTTAAATAAAATAATAATAATAATTATATAAAGGGTTGCTCAGATCACTGCAGCCTGCCTCTGAATTCACTTGCTGTGACTGCTTGGATGTACATTAGTGCCTCAATAATACACGATCAAATGCTTTCAGTAAAATGACAATGTAGTCTTGCCTTTAGCATTCCAAAGTGTTTACATTAATCACTAAGAAAGAGGACTAAGAAAGAAGCACATCTGAAAATAAAATTTGTATTTTAATAATTTACTAACTCCTCATTAAGTTTTGAAATATAGATTTGATGTCACCAAAGGGCAAGAGTGATACAAACCAATTGCTAGTCTGTTTATTAACAATGTAGATATTTGAATTAAAAAGCCTTATAAGGGTATAGCTGAAGTTTGTATTTCTCTAGTAAAGAGTTAATATCCCTGTCGCTATGCATACAGGTAAGCCAAGTCAAATCCACATTGGCCAAGGCATTTAGAAAGGAGAATTTGTGGTTTTATATTAAAACTTCGATGCCACAAGCCTCAAGTAAAGTATAGAGTAAATACACCCCTTGTCACTTGTCATTCTCTTAGGTTGAGGGAAATGGTATATCCAAAAATTAACTAAGTAATTTTACTCCAAATTGCTTGAAACAGAATCACAGAAGGAAAGCTAGTGTTACATGTCCTAATTATTGTACCCATTAATTGGAAATAAAACAAAATCAAAAATACCCTAAACGACCCCAAACTATTATTTTAAACTAAAACACACATATGAAACTTTATGGCTTTGAGCCTCTGGCTAATGTTTGTGTGCATACAACTGCATGTATTTCTCTAAAATGCAAACAACCTTATGTAAATACTTGATTTTGGAAAGTGTTGGGCACTTCTTTGGAGCTGCAGATCACCTTCAGTTACATATGAAATCCATCACAAATGAAAGTATCTCACATGACTTTCTGTGTTCAGCTTAGTACTAAAGAAAGTATTAGTAGAGCTAGAAAAATAAGGGTGCAGTGCTAGACAGCAGAGTAGCTCTGCTGAGACCTAAAGCAAGTAAAGATTTCCACCAAGTCTTCCAAAAGATGGGCAGTCTCAGTCATGTGGCAGCAGTGGCAGAACTCTCACTGCCATTGGGAAGAGCTGGGTTAACAACACAATCCTTCTGAAACAAAAGCTTCACTGATCAAGCCTAACAGTACAGCTCCATAACCCCACATTGCAGTAATGTGCCTGTTTAGAGCCTGTTTAGACTTCACATGGCACAAAGAAAAAGCTTTGTTACATACATATAGAGAAACCTCAGGGGTTTTTCTGAATTTTGTGCAAGTGTGATAACCCAGAACTTAGCCTGTACCTGTGAAAAGCTTTACAAGATACTCAGCATTTCCATATGGAGATCTATATTAGATCAAATGCTAGCACAACGATTTTCCTTGTACCTTTGTATTATTAAAAAAAAAAAAAAAAGAAGAAGAAATGTAACCTACAAGTGAATATTCCAACACAAGAATCATTATTCATATTTAAAAAAAGCAGGTTTGCAATTTTGTACTCTTCAAAAGCTTTATGCATTGGCTACTAATGCAACATTCATTCACACTGCTTATGTCTGTCAGGGTCACACACTATCTAGCTGTTGGTCAAATTATGCCTCATTTAATCTGTGAAGTTACTCAAATGTAGTAGCGCTCATTTAGAATGTGTGCAGTTGCTCAGCAAGCTAACTTTTATGGTCATTTTGAAATGTATCATGTTGCCAAAATACTAAATAAAATTATTCTTACACTGCCTTTTCTTAGTTTATTTATGGCCTTTGAACATCAAAATAAAATTATTATTTCTGATTTGGAAAGTACTATTAGTTATTCATATACTTTCCACCTTCTTTCCATTTCTAGATTTTAAGGTTTCTTCTCCACACTGCCTTTAGAGATTCTCAGATCTGCCTGCTTATTCATACCTTACCATCCATGTTCAGCTTTCTTATGCTACTTCCAAAGACTATTTCCTGCTGCTTATCTCAGCATTGATCTGAATTCTTTCATGTCTTCTACTTTATTCTGAGACTTATTAATCTCTCCCCAGCCAACAATCTCCTGTGCTATGTTCTTCCTTCTGTCATTTCATATTTTTCATCTCCACCTCCCCTTATTTCAACTCCACAGACTCATTTTCCTTCTTCTTTCTCCCCTCCTATAAGTAATGCTGGCATCCATATCCTCCTGATAATTTTCAGAATCAGGCAAGGTCATGTCTAACAGCAAGTCATGCACATCTCATGAGATCTTGTATTTGCATTGTCACTGCCTCCCTCACCATCCTGTGACTGGAGGCCACCACAGCAATACTAGACAGATGCATGTTGCTCATTCTCAGTGAAATAAAGCACAAAGAAGTTGAGCAGCTGAATTCAAGACAAGACTGTTACTTTAAAAACTTTCATGCTCATGTTGCAGTGATTTCAATGAGTCAGAAAAGCCAAATGTCATCTCATGATCGTTTTCTCTCTGTGTGCACACACACACATGCTTAGTCCATCTCCCCAAATTTTAGTACCATTATACATTTATACCATTCAAGTGTACCATTATGTTCCTTGTGAACTAAGAGTTAAGCTTGCTGCCTTCTGCAGGAGTCAGTTCAGAGCTGCTGAAATAAATAGCAATAATATAACAAGACTCATCAGAACCTGAGAAAAAAAACGCTGCTCGAAAGAGGAGAGGGGGGTCAGTCCAGGACCTGTGCAACAGCTGTCAGTACCAGCACAGTCATGGCACAATGTAGCTAAATGCACATTCACAACAACGAATTCCAACTAGTTTTACATCAGACCCAGTATGTTTTTGTGAGTGTCAGGGACTGATGCATAGGTCTGCCTGTAGGAGTCTGGTTCAGATTACCCAGGCAGAGCAATCAGAGACCAAGCAATTGAGAGTTTACATTTTACCTCAGAAAAGGGGAAGAATTAGCCATGGAAAATGAGCAGTTAACATTTGCTTTGCTGCATTTTTAGCTTGGTTAAATTTTACTCAGAAGTCTCATTTGTCCACATAACAAATTCAACTTGGGATAACACTGCTCGCTTTTTCATTGATGAAGAAAAGAACTGGATTATGAATGGTGTCATTATTTTGGTATACAGTGTAACACAGACACAATGAATCAAGTTTCAGCAACTTCTTTGCTGTTTACCACCCTGCATTTTTGCAGGTGAGTGTTTTTAAGTAACAGTCATTTGTACTCAGACCAGGACTACTCACTTAATTGTCAGGTGAAAACAAGCTCAGTCTGAAGCACAAATAGCCTGAGGTATTTCAGATGGCTGTGGTGCATGCCTTCCTTGGCCCTCTTTTGGGGCTTTTGATTCAGACAGCTCCACTCACCAAAAAATTCATTGTTTTGTTAGGGTTGACCTGACTTTCAATAGTCAGAGCAGATCTTGCTCCAGCCTGAAAGCACAAAGTTAGAACTAACCAAATCAAACAAAAGTCCCAATTCCCGACACTATCTGCGCTGGATTCCTGGGGACACTGATGGGTCAGTATGGGTACCTCAGAACATATAGGACGCCAAGGCATTTCAACTGCATGAGTGCAGAGGGGAGAGAATTGAGTGAATGCCATGAGAATGACTTTACACACACTCAGGATTAGGGTGGTAAGAATACACACAGCATTAAAGACCTTCACTCACATCAGCAGGGAACATCAGACTGAGAGCACCTGAACCAAATATTACCTTCACATCAGGCTGAACATAGAATGAGTGAATATTTTCAAAAAAACTTTGTACAAACAAATGATGTCCAAATAGTAGCTCCTCACTGTTAAACTCAATTATATTACTATAGAATTGAGACATAGCAAACATGGAAAGGAGAACTTAGGAACTAAATATGAGGGATCAGGCTGCACCATACAGGATGCAGGACTTGAAAACACAACCTTGTCTACAACAGAAAGCAATGCAGAGTCTGTCATCCTCCTCACCTCAGCATCCCCAGTGCCACGAACAATCAGGAGGAAAAGACAGTCTGGCCACAACAGCCTAAATGTCTTTTGGGGAAATTTTACTCTTGACATTGGTCGGTGGAAGGAATGGGCACTACACCAAACACTACCGGTCTAGAGGACCCAGAGAAGGTCAGTGTCATTTATTTGGGTGAGCTGACCAGGAATAGGTTTGTATCAGTTTGCTGTATAGTTATGTCTTCAGTTGTATCTGGGCTTGATCAATGTCCCCTAGGGAAAGAATGGCATGTACATTGGAGGATGCTCCAGAATTGCTTTTATCCTCTGATATCATTGTTATATTTTCAGTGATGTTGGTATATTTTCATCCTTCCACAATCTCCCTTCTCCCAACCTGAGCTCTGACAAGAGCATAAGAGTTATCATGTAGAGACAAGCTTCTAATCCTTTCATGGTAACAAATGGGATTTCACATAATCATGTTTTCTGTGCTAAGAAAACTGGAACATTCTCCACTTAGACTACTCATCATAACTGAGATGGAGATGTGGAGTGAGACACCCTTGTTCCCAGTATAAAAGCAAGATTTAAGACAAATTTTGACTTCACAAAGCAAGTATGGTTTGCAATCACCTGCAGAATAGCATAAAGAAATACTCCATGTTTATGCTTCTTATTCTGTGAGAAACTTCCAAGCTGCAGTTTGAAAATTTAATTCTACTGTATATCTTATTTTTAATCATACTTTTTCACTCTGCAGAGAAAATAATAAATTGTGAAGCTATTACTCTTTTGTGGTTCAAGAAAATTAAATGACTGAATTCAAGCTAAAAAAAGTGCCACCAGAAATTAAACTCAGACTTCACTGTAATTACACTAATGAAAAATGGGTTTCCTAAATGAACCTCTGTCTCATTGTAACAAAACCCCTTTTCCTTCCCTTCATTTATGTATATAGCTGCTGGGACATGGTGTCATGCTGCAACTTGTTCCAAGACATGACTATGTTTATCTTTCTGTTTCTGGCAGAAGTGAGAAAAAGCTGTACCTACACTCCAGAACAATATGCCTGCAGGGAAGCTTTCTGGGCAACCCTTCCAGGTGACACAGGAATAAAAGGGAAGTGTTTTCCACCAGCTTTTTCCGGGTGACCGTTCTTTCTCATGAGTGCCTAACATCATGCCCAACATTGTGCCCATCCTGCACCTTCCAAGTATATGACAAGCACTTGTGCCACAGTGGGCTGAGGGCAGATCAGTCAATGGTTTCAGTCAGAACCACTGCAGAAAAAAATTAATAAAATTAAAAAAGGATGAATACCCCTATGGGAGGGGAAAAGAAAAATCCTATTTAGATAAATATTTAATTAAGAAGGTTCCCCAGAGAATTATAAAGCAGATCCACTAGTGACACTATGCTTGAACTGAAACCTTGTACGAATAAATCCTACTCCTGGCATTAAGACTGAGATACTTAATACCTGTGCACACAGATCTAAGAACACTGGCAATACTGTCCTCTGCATTTCAATGATAAGGTAGTTAATTTCCTTGAAGTCATCAGCAGAGCCAAATTCCATTTGGCTGATGATGTATTCACTAGACAACACTTTAAAATATTTTCATGTCTTACTCAAAGCCAGAAAGATTCCTTTCTTATCTTCACAAGCTATCTCTTACCCTAATATAATATTTTTCTGCTTGAGTGAGTAGATCTAGCCTCTTCACAGAGCTAAGCATATAGAGTAGTTTTCTGAGGATATAGGCCCATAAAACTATACCACAGAAGAGAAACCTTTAGGGAAGTTCTTGGAATAACTAAATGCTCCATGCATCCATTTCAGCCAATCATCTGAAATTGTGAAAGCAGAACAGATACATAAAGATTGGACATTAATATAACTTTTGCTCTTAAGAGAACAGATGCTTTCTTTTGGGTTTATGAAAAGTCAGTGAAGTAACTCATTAGCTCCCTCTATAGTACCCAAACTGATCGGACCATAATGTTTTCCCTAGAAAAGATCCAGTTGGCAAGGTTTCTTGCATCCCTACATTCATATACGGTCACGGTCTTCATGTAATTATGAACAACTTCCTCCCTGAGGATTTGTCATCCCTTTCGTTTCTTCTAGTATTTCCCTGAATTACACACAACTTTAACTGGCAGAAGAATTCTAATCAGTTACTTCACTGAACTCAAGTCATACATATTTATTGTTATTTTTCTAAATAGGGTCCTTTCTGCCTTTTGGGGAAATCAGGTTTGATCATATGCTATTAGGAGCAGTAGTTCCTCAGACTCAATAGCCAAGAAGATTCTGTATCTATGGAGGATCACAGAATCATAGAATAGTTAGGGTTGGAAAGGACCTTAAGATCATCTAGTTCCAACCCCCCTCCCATAAGCAGGGACACCTCCCACTAAACCATGCCACCCAAGGCTCTGTCCAACCTGGCCTTGAACACTGCCAAGGATGGAGCGTTCACATGAAGCATTCAGATGGAGGAGTAAGTATGGGGAAAATCGGCAGTTGAGAAATGATAAGGAGAACAGCAGAGAAGGAAACACACGAACACAACAGACCAGAGAAAATAGAAAGAAAGTTTTCATCACATGGAGGAGAATGAAAATCAGGAAAAAGAATGGGAGCAGCTGCTAATGCTCATTTGCCCATCCACAGCTACAATAGCTTGCGGGGGTACCCCGGGACCACAGGTTATACTTGATGAGGATACAAGTATGTCCCTTCAGAGAGCAGTTCATTCTGTCAGTTCTTTATCTCCACTGACCAGGGAGCATAGACACCTGCTTATATGGAACACCTACCATTCAGGCTATTGATGCACTATGTCCCTCCCTTACTACTCACCATAAGCTAGGGACAGATATGTAGATCTGTTCTGCTTAGAAACAGACATGTTAAGCTACATAACATCTTCAGTGGTGCATTTAGACAAGTGAAAAACAAAGACTTATACTGTTGGGACATATTTCCTTAGGAACTGAAGAAATAAGCCACTCTGATTTAACAGGCTGTGTTGCAGAGTCTAACCCAACTACCTAATGCTGTAGAATCACAAACTGGTTGAGATGGGAAGGGATCTCTGAAGTCATCTGGTCCAGCCCCTGATCAAGTAAGGCCTCTCAGAGTCCATCTAGTCATCCTATCTTCAAAATAATAACAACCCACCAAACTATAGGCTTTTTTCTTCAGATATTTAACAGTAAACACATAGCAAATAATATGCTCACCACTAGTTCACTTTCCTTTACTCTTGACATTAAACATGCATGGGCATCATGCTGGGAAACAATGTTGTCCTAGAAAGTGCTTTTCCTCAGCAACATATCCCACTCCCACGGGATGAGAAAAGCCTTCTATTCACCTTCCCCTAGGAAGCATCCACAGAGGCAGGAGGAGTGAAAGGCTATACAGGACAGCCATTACTGCCCATCTCTTGCTGTTATGAGCTGGATTTTATGTGATTTTATGAGAGTTTGCTCTCTGCTTCAGCACATAATGGAGAGGCTCTATCTGCCCAGAACAATCCGTGACAGGCTTTCCTGCTGCTGAACTGAGCCAGTAAGTCATTCACGTCTTCCCCAGATGTTTCTGTTTTCTGAAATAACAGTAACTGCATGTGCTGCTATCTCTCCCTGAAGACCTGGGCCAGCACAAACAGGGAGGGAGGGAATTCTCCAATTCAGAAACCAGGTGCTTGCTTGCCTGCAGGAGCTGGGTTGAGCCAGGATGCTTCACAAGTGAAGGCTCTAACAGAGAACCACTCCTGAATCACTGGGACCAGTATACATAGGTATGACCCACTGGTGAAAACCCCCCAGCCCTCTAAAAGGTTTTACTCATTTTAAAGTTCTAAATAACACCACAGTGTCTTTGCTACTTGAAGTAACAGTTAAGCACTATCTACAGCAACCTTACCTATGGCAGTAAGTGAAGCAGCCATGCAATTCAAGACATGGGTAATAAACTCATTTTGCTCAACGAGTTTCAGCACAGAATCAGTGTTTCTTGTGATGATGATGAATCAAGGAATCTAACATTTTCCCTCAGTATTTTAAATCCAAATTCCTTGCAAAGTACTGTCAGCTATTCTCATAATGTTTCCGAATATCAAGACAACAATGACATGTGCATGGCATGCCTTCAGTCATACTCTGAACTCAGGATTTAAAAGAGGAAAACCTACAGAGCAACACATTTGCAAACACTTAAGTCCCTAATCTGTCCACTGCATTTTACTGCCTATTTTTTAAATTTATCCAATACAGAAAACTAAATTTTAAAGAAAGGAAACAAATTATAATTTATGTCAGCCCAAATCTGAACAAGGGATTTCAGGCCACGGAATTAAAAATAACTAGAAATTGGAAATCTACCTTTTTCTTTCCCATGTTTGGTTTGTATTGCTTTTTTTAGTTCTTTCTTTGCTCTCTCATCCTTGCTCAGATATTGATCAAAATCATTTGCACAAAGCTTGCTCTCCCAGTCTCCAGAAACATTGTTGAGTTAGCAAAAGAGGTATCAAAAGTGTACCTTAGATTTTTAGGTGTTTTTTTCTGCCCAATACACAAACCCATTTAATAAAACTGTGCCCCAGAAATTGTCTCCAAATTTATTAGGAGGTACAACATGTTTTCAGCTTAAGTGCATGTGGTTTATTGCCTTTTTAGTTTTGACTGCTAAATAGCAATGCTACTTGAAAAGGCTTCAGTGAAATAAGATTCTTGGGGAAAAGGATTTCACTAGTAGCACAGGCTTACATAGCAAATATTAAAAAAAACAATGGTGTTCTTTTAGAATATTTCTTTTCATTTTTCTAGCTGTAGTTTTTCATTTTTCTAGTTTTCATAATGCTCCTTTCAAGGCACTGGCTCTCACCCTGTGCCCAGTAACCAGCTTGCACTCCTGCAGAGGTCCAATGGATTTCTCTATTGAAACATAAACTCCAAAGTCCATTTGAGCCCATTCTTCACAAAGGCACTCAGATGTGATTAAAAAACAAATAGAGAGAATCACCATATCCCTATGCTGGTCTAAAACACTAGACCACCCTCATTGTAATCCTGAGCTTGCAGTTGTCAACTTTTGACACACAACCCCAGGATCCTTTCACACACACTACCAGAAGACTTCTCTGGCAGTAGCCTGAAAAGCACAACAAAGCCACTTATTTTGTTCAGGGACAAATTAAAACATGGGGTTAAAGCTCATTATTAACAAACTCCAGTGATCTCAATGAATGTCAGTAAATTTCAAAGACTGTCAAGCTACTTTCCACTCCCAGACAAGCAAAAGGGCTTCCAGAAGACAAAAAAGAGCTTGATCTCTGTGTCCATGCCCCTGAGAATTATTAATGAAACACATTGGGGGTCCACATTGCTGTCAGCTGTCTGCAACTTGGTTTATTTTTAGCTTGTAATACAGTTAATAAAAACCAGGTACAATCTTCATCCTGCTTCAGAAGCACATCTTGGAAATTGGACAGCTCTGCTAAAGTCATCAGGAATGAGATTTTAAGATGTATCTAAAGAGCTATAAATCAAACTGTTCACAGTATGCCATAAAGGCATTGTTTATCCATGTGCATGCATTGAAACATCTGATGTTGCACTTTCCCATTTGTTCAGAAAGCCAACCCTGTTCAGTGAGACCACACACTATGTCACATTTAGTACCTGTTAGGAAAGTTTCAGCATGATTTTAATTATTTCCAATCCTGGTAAATCCCCTTCTACCTCCTTGCTGGAAGGGTTTACATCAATTAAAATGGTGTATCATGTAAACTGTTTAAGCCTCTAAAAAACTTCAGTTTGCATCCTAGTTAGCAAATTCCTTTCCTTTTCACTCTCCAACTACAGCCTTGGTCACAATAGAATATAAAATGTAGCTTCATAGGCAACATGGTACTTAGAATTTAATCCAAAAGTCCCTATATTGCTCTTAACACCTGTGATGAATTTCTTCGGCTACCTGTAGAACTATCCTGCACTGGCAGAGAAACCACACGAAAACAGATGGGCAACTTGACTGTAGTGATACCAGGCTCTAGGCTCTTTCAGCATTTGTATCTAAAGAGTAAATGTCTAGAAAAGCTGGGAACATGAACATGGTATCTACCTCTATGGCTGCAAATCTGCTGAGAAACTTGCACATCTAAAACCAAACAGCTTTAGTTATTAATAACAGCATTCCAAGGAGTGGCAGAGTTTGTCCACACAAGCTGACAAGGAGAAAAACCTTCAAGAATATTCTTGCATGTCATACTTCACAGCTGGGAAGTCCACCTTTTCTGAGAGAGCTTGTTCTGGTGGTGGTGGTACAAGATATTTCAACTACAAGTACTGTAGGTGAGTTTCCTTTTTTTGCAGGAGGAAGAGGAATGAATTTGGACATTCAACAATAAGGAGTTATCCCAGAAAAAACATTATATTGCCAAGCATCTTCCCCATAGATACATATTTGGATTGTTTCTCCCTTGCATTTCATGAAACAGTAAACAATGCTATGGCAAATATCCAAACACAAGGTGATTTTAGTAGACCACCTTGTTTCAGACCAACTCACAGTTACCAACAGTTAAATATAATCCCTTAAATTACACACTACTAGTACTAACATCCAACAAAATGCAAACATGGGAAACAACTCAGGGTAGGGCTCGTACACCTAAGCCAAGGGCAAGAATGAGATTTAAGGGCAGACAAGTCTCTTCATTGCCTCATGATAGACCCTTCAGTTTCCCCAGTAAGTGGGGCCACTGCCAGGGTTAAGAGCATCAACTGAGAAAACACAGTCTCACAGGATGGAGACATACATGCTGTTAGGTGTTTTAACAGGGAAGGCTGAAGCCCCCAAGGAAAACCACACCTCACTGCTATGCTGTGAGATGCATCAGTTCTCCCTGCTCATTGCAGGGGCCGGGATCCCAAGCAAGCTCAGAGTTTTCACTCCCAGCCTAGAAACAGAAGAGCTAAATGTAACAGCAGCGCATAAATGCAGTCAAGCCCCTTGCCAAATCTCTTGCTGGGGATTTCTGTAACCATGAAACCTATATGCACATTTCGAGCCATAGCCTTACAGAAAGCCCACCCTTTCCCTAGGGAAAGAGACGGGTGTTAAGGAGGAGATCCTAGGAAAGTGCTTTGATAATCCAACTCTGCTCCAGGAAAGTACTCATGTCCCAGGGCAATCTTTTCATCAAAATTAGGTCTGCATGCCAAAAATGAAGGAAATGAAAAATGAGTAAATAGCAAATTAAAATCCCATAGCATTTAATTGTGGAATCAACAAAACATGGTGTTCCTGGAACAAACGCTGTGCCCCAGGCACCTCAGAAACTGCTGCCTGGCACCACAGAGACTCGTCAGCACCCGTGTGTCCCAGTGGAACAGCAACTGGGAACTGCTGGGAGTCAAAGCAGGAATCCTGGCACTGGCAGGGTTTCTCATTGCCTTTTTTTTTTAACTGTTTGTACTGCTTTCTCCAGTATGACTAATGAGAACTCCAATAACTGAAACAATGGATGGGGCTTCCACAAAGCAGCACATTGTCAGAGAGGGAATCACATTGGTGGCAACTCAGTGGTAGCCTAGCATCACTGCTTCTCCCACATGTGTCCTCACAGGGTTGTCTGCTTACTAGGACAGAACTACAGGCTGTCATGTGTTCTCTCTTTATGGGAAGAATAGTGATGATGCATTTATACATTTTTTTAAAAGTTCAATTGCTGGACATGCCCCTTCACAAATCAAGATTAGTGAAACATTAAAGCTACACTCTTGAGGGGAAAAGAAAGAAAAGAAAAAAAAATAAAAAAGAAAAAAAGAAAAAGGGTTAACTGATAAGAAAAATATAGATCAAAGTTAACATGTTCAATCTGGTTTTAATGTGATTTTTGTAAGTTCTTTACTGAGCTGTTGCTCACTGTGGTAGATGCATACTCTTTTCTTTCCTACACCACAAAACCCATTGGCTTCTCCCATCCCTTAAGTTTACAGTCAGTTTAGAAACTCTCACTTTTGTGATGTGCAAACAGTGCTCTCTGAACATCTTCACTGGCTGGCTTTATCTCACAGGGCATTAATCTGTTGTCAATTTGCATCCCTTCAAGCAGTGACAGAAACCCAGAATAATTACAGTTAATTTCATGGCACCCTACTCAGTATCACACATGAGAATGCTCCACTTAAAATCAGCATGAAAATCCCTACTGAATTCCAGGACACCTAGATCCCTCTCTGGAGTAGATTTAGGGTCTGAGTTGAGGGCTTTGTTGTTTGGGTTTTGGTTTTAAATCATGAAGAATATGAAGGATAAGGAAAGCAGAGCAATTTGCAAGAGGCAAGCGTCAGCTACAGGAGAAACGTCTTAAAAGACTGACACAATATTTCTCAAAATAGAAGAACCAGATGAGTATTGCATCTAAAAAGATCACTTCAAAGGTTCACAGCACAAAATCATTGGTGTAAAGTGCTTTGCATGAAGCAATGCTCAGAAGGGGATCCTTTTGCACCAAAAGGTTTCTAAACTGTTCTGCAAAATGTAACAGAGAATTCCATCTGTGCTGAAATACCATGCATCTCTTTAATGCATCAGCTGCTCTGATGCCTGTAGTATCAAAAATTGGGGCCCCATGGCCAGAAAGGGCTAGAAGTCAGACTCGAGCTGTCTCTGAATATGAGCTATCCTTTTGAAATCTGTCACAAACAACTGGGAAATCTATTATATTATTGGAAAAAAGAAAATGTGGACTTGGGCAATTGTGCTGCTTCCTACTCATGTTCCCACATCAGCTGTATTTTATCAGAATTATATTGAGTGAAATACTACCTGACTGCAAAGTTTCACAGGTATCCAGTGTGAGAAATATTTTGTAGCCTTTAGGAGGCTGGGGGAAAAAAAAAAAAAAAAAAAAAAAAGAGATGCTCCACTAAACTGCAAAAGCTTATGCTAGAAATGAGAAGGGATCCTGATTGATAAAGTAAGTAAGTAATTAGAAGTAGTTCAGTAAGATGGTGATTGAGTAACTCAGTAAATACAGCATTGCCTCCCCTCAGTTGTACATACTGTATGCATCAAGTATTAAATATATTGGAGGCTGTACTTACTAATGAAGATACCAAGGCAGAAAGCAAATGCTGACCCAAGGCTCCAAATTTGTCCGTTTCTGACTGCCATGTGTCAGAAAGCTCAGAGTAAAAATCAAGGCAAACTCTAGAGAGAAGGAATCACACAAGATCAACACTGAAAACCAGGATTTGCCAAAACCCTTGGAAACTGAAGCCCTGGAGATGTACACAGCCCTGCTGAGGACTTTATTTTTATGGACACTTTCTCTTCTGGCCATGGGGCCCCAAGTGTCTCAGGTGAAACTTAACTGCCAGGCCTGTGGCTCTTGCTGAATGTCCTGCCTCGACTGCTTGACAGAAAAAGCACTTCACAGCACCTGCAATACTGCTTCTAAAGCTCACTGGTTTAAGGTTACTTTTTAACTTCACCTTACTTGGAGTACGACTGAAAATCCTATTTGTTTTGTCAAGAAAACTAGAAGAGATTCAGTGTAATAGAGGTGAGTAGACCAGCTATTAGCATCTCAGCATTAGCTGCTCAGAGATGGGCTTCAGTCTCCTCAGATTTAATACCTAAGACTGTTTCAGTCTTGCCTGAAATTTCTCTCCCTTTCACACTCCCACAGGAGTTACTTTAACTTTCAGTGAATGAGTACTGAGTTCAGGAAACCAGAGAAAGTCAAACATAACACAGATGGGTATTAAGCAAACCTCCTTGAGCATTTCTCTGCAAACCATAATGCTTGCTTACAAAAAAGCACTATCAATACAAAGCCCTACCTCCAGACACATAAAGCTGTCTTCCCTCCCCCGCCCCTCCCATCCCTTCCCTTCAGGCACAGGCTCCCTAGAAGCAAACATGGTGGCTTGGGGATACCAATTACAACCATTTCTCTTTGAGGTGAGGATAATGGACTATGAGTTGATTTCTACTGCATCCATAAACCCTTTAGAGTTAAAAAGCTCTCAATCCAAGAAGCCAAGGCAAAGATAGCTGACAGATGAATTTACAGCATCTTTCACCTTTACCTAGCAATATCTTGTATTCAAGAGATGTTTTTCCCCTCTACCCTCTCAGAGGGAGGTCAAATTAAGTGCTAAACTGGCAATTCTTTTCATGAAGCAGTTTTAAGGCTGTGCTTGGAAGTTAGGCTATAAAAGGACCTGCAGGAAGAATCTTTCTCAAGTATTCACACATTAATAGAAATTTCAAAAGATTCACAAAGTAATCAGGTTGTTTATTGTAGCTACAAAACACAGCGAGTCATATCTATTTTAATTCCTCTCTGAAACTTATTTATGTGTATATACACACACAAATATTTTTGTATGCATACAGACACACAAACACAGAAACTGTAGTCCCCATACAATTTCTGCACATGTAATTACAATTTGACATTTAAAATAAGACAGGATCCCTTGCACTCCTACCAGAGTAAAGCCAGTGCAACACAGAAATCAGGGTGTTGCAGTGCAGGTGAACTTAATCAACCTGTTTGCTTTTACCTCATACCATTGTAGATATACTAAACATCTGCTTCTGTTCTGCTGCTCAATTTGATGTAAGAAAAACTCCTTCATTCAAGTTCCTTCTCTCACCTAAAATTAAGGATTAAACAACCCCCTAACAATATAAGGAAAACACAACATGCCTCAGTTTGCCTTTAATGCTGCCAATTAATGAAGCAGATCTCAGCTGCTGGGGATCGTTGATAATTCCCCTAGCAAAATGCTGCTGATGGAGCTGTGCTTATTTGCAGCAGCTGCCTCACACCCACCACACAACCTCAATGCAGGTCTGTCAGGGAGGATTTTAACTTAGTGCTGTAAGCAGTTATCCAGAAAACTGAGTGAAATATTGCCAGTTAAAATTTATCTCATAAAAATCAAGCTACAGCAATGCTTTCACCCTCACATTCTAGCTTGAGTTTACTACTCATTTGCTTAACAGTAACTAGCTCCTGCCACAGGAAAATGGCAGTCCACAGGCACTGCACTTGAAATGCCTCTCATAACCTGTATTTTTTCCACATAAATTTAAGTTCTTGAACATGCTTTGAAGGAAAAAAATAAAAAACACATTTCCATTTCACTACCACTTGTCACAGGCATCAGTGTCACAGAGATGTGGTGGTGACAGAAGGTGGCTCTGGAGCAACCCCTCAGTCTTGGTGCAAGCCCTGCAGGGAACCAAAGCTCTGCACAAGGGAACTCTTGCATGGAAGTAGTTACAGGCCAGAGTCTTAACAGGCCTCCTCCTCCCGAGGTAACAGATCCTGTGTACCTCTGGTCAGCTTTCCCAGGGACAGGTTCCAGATTTTCTCTTTTAACTGAATGCTGGCACATGCCGCAAGCAGACACACAGGACTGTGAAGCACCCACCATTACAGTACCCATTGCCTGTGTCACACAGACACAGCAGTGTAAAGCTAGACAGCCCACAGAACATGTACTCATGCCTCCCTTGCCTCCAGACCAGCAGCAGCCAGGGGCTCCGCCCGTCTTCCGGCAAACTCCTGCAGTAACACTGCTCCAGAATGACCAGTGCACACCCCAGAAGCCATCTTGCACACACTCTGAAGCTCTCTTTAGTCTGACCATACATGCCAAAGTGGTGCTTCTCTGCTGCCAGGGCCCACCTGAGCCCCAGCTCCAGGCTCCCTGGGCTGCTGTCCCCATGCCCAGCCCGGTGTGCCTACCTCTCCCCGCCTCGCCAGGCTGCTGGCCCACGTCTATGGGCTGCTGTCACTCTCAGCCATGCTGGCAGATAGGCTGCTGAGGTACAGCTGTGGGTCTGCCCACGTGTCTGCAACGGACTTCTGTGCTTTCCAAACCAGCCTGGAAATGCAGCACAAATGCTTCCCAAGGCTCATCTTCCCCGACAGCCCCTCAGGTGCTGACAGAAAGAGCAAAAGAGGCCTCAAACATGAAGCCTATTTTACTGCTTACCGGTCTGTGTGTTCTCCAACCAGTTGGAGAACAAACGTTGAGTGTTCAGTAGGCTAGACTGAACATAAGCATCTCCCTTGAGAGAATAAACTAATGTGCTTTACAGAAATCATGTCTGGTGGGCAACTAATTAAAAGTACTGCTTTAAGAGTCAATATTTTATTGGGCACTCTGTAAGCTGGCCTAGCTTCAGAAAACCAGAGGTCCCTAACCCAAAGCCACAGTCAGAAGCTTTATAAATGACTTTTCGAGGGGAGAGCAGGGGCGGCCATGAGGGGTGAGGGATGATAATGGGGGCAGAGCAGGAGGTTACTATGAGAGGTGAGATTGCAAGGGGACAGGAGAAGTGGCCATGAGGGGTGAGGGATGATGATGAGGGGAGCACAAAGGGTGGCCACGAGGGGTGAGGGAAGATCATGATGGAAGAGCAGGGCCTGGCCATGAGGGGAGATCATATGGGGACAGGAGAGGTGGCCATGAGGGAAAATCATGAAGGAGGTGGTTGGGGTGGTTGTGAGGGGAGATTGTGAGGTGAAAGCAGGGGCAGCCACGAGGGGAGATGAGGATGGGCATGAGGGGTAAGGGCAGCAGTTACATAGTGTGGGCCACTATGAGAGGGCAAATGAGAGGTGGCTGTGTCTGGAAACCATGAGGGGCAGCCACAAGGGGAGATCAGTTTGCCTTTAGTGACATGGTTTAGTGACAGCCCTGGGGTAACAATTGGGCTCAATGATCTTAGAGGTCTTTTCCAACCTAGCTGATTCTATGATTCTATGATTATCTTCTTCTAAGATTAGGAAAACACAAGTAAATTGCTGAATCCATTTTGCTGACTTGCCATATTTTTCTGAATGACTAGCAAGAACATTTTCTCACCTGGAGGATGACATTTCACCAGCCATGTTGATTACCTTTATCCATGAATTAGAAACCTCAACTCAGTTTTGTAGGTTAAAAAGTACACCCATATTCATGCCCCATATCCCTAAGACATCTTTAGGTTACAATATTCCCAGTCAGTATTGTGTGGCTATTTTTTAACTCATATAGATAGTCAGTTCAAACCAGCTTATAATTAATAAAGATGACTTGAAGAGCAGATAGACAGTGTTTGCATCGTGTAACTTGGGTACATAGCTAAGTAGCTTACCCCCCAGTCACATTACAGCTCAGCAGCACTACCAAGCACAGAGCTCAGATTGTTCATATTCAAGTTCATGCTGGACATTGCTCCCACAGATACTCCTAGAATGACTGTTTATTTTAATGAAATAAGTAAAATATTTCCTCAGGAAATAAATTATTAATGTTTAACATTTTTAGTTCAAGTGCTTCATTTACCAGCATCACACATGGGTTACACAAACACAGATGGGGCCAGAAAAGCTTATTTCTTTTTGTATTGTCAAGGCACTTTGATTTGTTTCTTCTTCAAGGAACTTGGGAGTCTGTAAGAAAAAAAAAAAAAGCTAACAATAATGTCTGCCCTTCAGGCAAAGTTACTCCTTGAGTTCACATGCATAATTGCTGCAATACAATTTTAAATGTCACATTACTGCAGAATTTTCTGATTTGGCATAGTGGTAATGTACCCATCAGGACTATTGCGTCCACTGAAAGAAAACACCACAGGCTATTACCCCCCAGGGTGCCCAGAAAAAATCCAGAAAACCCACAGACCTTGCTGCAATTCACAGTATCTGCCTACAGTTCCAGGTACTTGAGGTGGAAAGTGCTCAGGTAGTGATGACTGAAGATAAGTAGATTCAGATAAGCTGATATGTTTGGGTAGATCTCTGGTAGCCACTTTCTTTTTCTTTTTGATTGGTTGGTTGGTTTGTTTTGGTTTAGTACAGGTTTTACTACTATAATTAACAGGGTTTCAGGTGTGGAATTAGGGTTGGGTTTTTTTTTAAACTAACTGGACAGAGGAATTTTCACTTCCCTTTCTAATTTATCAGCTACTCACCACTGCTGGGAAGCTTCCTAATTTATTCCACAAGTTAGTATATTGATATATTGATATTAGTACATAAAAATGAGTAAATCACCTCAAGATTCTGCAAAAGGAAAGACAATAATTTAAACAAAGTAATGTGAGAGTGTATCATTTTAACCGTTTCCACAATATAACTTAGTTTGTGATTACCTGCTGCTGCAGAGGGAAAATCCCACAGGGACCAGGATCCACTGACGGAGCCCTTAGCTTCACCACAAGAAATCAGAAGTATCTCAGTTATTCAAGACAGAACTAGTAATTTAAACTGTAATGAAACACAAGAAGCAGACAAAGGCCCCCTGAACACACCTTTTACAAATGTGTAAAGAGGCAAATTCCCCAGCAGAATATACAGAGTATGTACTGGAGCAAAGACTAAGAAGAGAGGACACAGTGGGAGAGATGAAGGAAATACTGTGCAACATGGCCAAGGCACTGTGCCTTCAGGCTGCCTGCAGTCCCATCTGCTCCACACAGCTTCAAGGCCCGCAGGGGTTAATACAGTTAACTTCTAGCTCCTCCACAGAGGCAAAACTACGGAAGTGAATGTCTGCTTGTGGATATTTTAAACAAAAAAGAAAACATATGTCCCTCTGGAATTATGCTTGCTCTTTCTCCAGCAGATATGACACAGAGAACAGATAGCCTAGGCCTAGAACTAAATGCAAAAGCTTTATTCCAAGGACCAATTAGAGAACAATTTAGGGAACATACTCCAGATAGAAAGGGTCTCAGATTAGCAAAGTGAAAACACAGAAAAGTTGAGAATGCTTATGTACACTAACTAGTAAAAAATTTAAAACCCACAAAATATCTTGGCTGTGTAAACCAGCAGTTTCTTACCTATGTGAAGAATATTTCTACGAACTATGAAAGACAATTTAGAATTAAAATAAAAACCAGCCTTTTCTCTCCCAGATGGTATTTTGTGATTCTACACATTAGTAATGAACAAAAATTTAAACAGAAGAATGGACTTAATTCAAAAGGCTGAAAAGAAAAATTGGTAATTTCATTAATAAAAATAGAAATTTACTTTCAAAATTTAAATGTGGAATAAAACCACAAGTGCAATAAATAAATAGTTGAGGGCAGTATAACGCTTATCTTTAAATTCAAGTCTTGAAACATGATGGTAGATGTTTCACAGTACAAATTCATTAGGCAGTTTGGATCCAAATGCAGAGCCAGTGCGTGCAGACACAATCCCACTGACTGCAGAAACTCAGCAGGAGTGCCTGTAGCTCCTGAGGGGCTGGAGCTGTGCACTCCCCAGAGACAGAAGGCCAGGGGGGATCTTAAGAAGTCATCTAGCCCAACCTCTGCCAGAGGATGAACTGTGCCTTAAACACTGCCAATGTTTAAAGTTGTCTTTGTTTAAAAATCTGTGTAAATGATTTTATAATGTTCTCAGGAAATGTACTGCAGGGCCTTGCAAAGTTACCATCAGGATTATTTCTCCAAATGCCTAATCTAAAGGTAGGCAATTACTTCTTGCCCTGTGGACAGGGGATTTTGGGAACAAGCTTTTGGTTCTGTATTTTTTACTGTTTTCTCTGTAACAGCTTTTTACAAATGTGAATATTCCTTTAGTCATTGCTCCTGCAGACTAAACAAATCAAATTCTTTCAGTTTTACATACAAAATGATATTGTCTAGCATTCTCATCTTTCTTGTCTCTCTCCACTGAACTCTTTCCAATTAGCCCCCAAGCTCTTCGAAGTGCAGTGCCTGAAACTGGATAAAGTATTCCAGCTCTGACCTCATTAGGCGTAATTAGAATAAAAGGTTGTTTCATGTGAATTTAATGGGGAATGCTTATTTATTTAGCTTAGTAGGAAATTTGCTGTTTCACAAAAACATTACATTATTGACCCACAATTAGTTTGCCACTCAGTAGAACCTGCACACCCTTTTTCATAGAATAACCGTAAATAGCCAGGTCTCTTCCATCCTTTACCTGTTACTTAGCTCAGTTCAATACTTTCTATTCACTCTAAATGAAGCAAATCTTACTTGTCACCTAATTTCAACAACTCATTTAAGTAACTTCTTGTTCTAACCTATTCCTCTGGTACACTTTTAGCCTTTACTGGCCATACTTGTAAATGAAATATTCATTGCAGAATCCAATCTATTTTATAAAGTATATCGATTAGCATAAAATTGAGCTAAGTAAAGGCCTCCTTCTAACATTGTTCTAGGTGACAATGAATTGCTAACAGCCTTTTTGTAGATCCATTTAAACTATGCTTCATGCTCTGGCAATGAAAATGTCACAAGCAGTCTTTACCAAAAAACCCCTTAGCAAAATCAAGACGTGTCACCTCTGCAGCTTCACTGTTCACAAGTCTATTATTCTGTCACAGGGGAATTATTTGATATGATTTATGTCATATGGTACTTTTCCTTTTCTCTGAAATGGTGTATATACAAATTTATTTTTTTTTTTTTTTTTTAAAAAGGAGAACTCTGGAATTGAAAAATAGGTATAGGAACTATTTTCCATTAGAATTAATATTAAAATGACTACAATGCATATTTCAACTTGTGAAGATCTTCAGGATAATGAAAACCATGAAGATAACTGAGAATTCAGAACTAGCTCTGGACTTTCAGATTTTTTTCAGAGATATCTGAAAGTAATGCTTGCATGTTTGAAAACGTATTTTTAAAGAATATGTTTGAAGGAAATGGACAGCCCTGGTTTATGAAATCTCTGTATTTTATGAGGAGTCATGGAGTCAGGCTAAACTCAAAAGTTACTCTACATGTTTGTCCTCTTCCAGTCTTCTGTATCTATTGCCTTCTGTTGTCAATAGTTAAAATCACTCTTACTATTAGATGCTTCAGTCAAAGGAATTCATACTTCTTCACATTGGCCCAATTTTTAGATCTTTGTTGAGGTGACTGTAGTTCCTACTTGCTAATTACACTGTTCCACATCTGTTTAAAATTAAAGCCCCAACTGCTAGTTCAATATATTGGTGCCATATGAGTCCTCCTCGTCTTAGCCATAAACTGGTCCATGTTATCTTACACATCAAATATGTCAAGCAATATGCAGTTATCCTTATCCAATTGTATTTCCTTTACCAGAAATGCTTAGTTCTTCCAGATATACTCCTTGCATCTAGATTAAGATCCTGAAATAAAAGCTTTTCTTCTTTATTTAGTAAAGGCTTTTATTCTTCTACAGAGTTCAATGAATTATTTGTCAGTCTGCTGGTGAACTACATTAGCTCTCTACCTGTTAGATTTTATTGAAAACACTGCTGTCTTACATGTGCAGATGGAAGTAGTATGTCTTTGATTAGTCTAGTACAAGTTAAGCTATATATAGAGAGGATATAAATGGTTAGTGACAGTCACACCGTCAACTAGATTCTCCAGAGACACACTGATGCCACCATGCTAGCCAACTGTTCAAAGAGAAAAAGCCAGGACTGACAAACTTGATGGAGGTCCAGTAACAAATCCATTAAACACCACAGCTGCAACAGATTGATCTAAACCACTTCATTTCAATTGGTCTGATTTTTAATATTGTACTTCATATTACAAATAAAACAAAACTTTAATATTTAATTTATAAAGTTTTCACATTTCCATTTAAAATGAACAGTAGGTTTAAAGTAAAAAGAGCTTTGTGGAGGCAACAGCTTTAACTTCAACAAGATTCTAATTTTATAATAGTAGAGAAAAATGTGTAAACATAGGCATTCGTGATTTTCTTCTGTACACATCTACGTAAATTAGTTGATACAAATATAATTTACTATAGAAATATTTGTTTGTTTTTGCTACAGACAGTTCTATGCTGGCATCACATACTAGTCAATTAATCTTACAAAGAGTGAGATCTATGCATTTTGCTTTCTAACTCCCAGTATGTCCATTGCCAGCAGTGGACTTCATGTTCAGCGAATCAGACTCAGTGTCAGCAATCTAAAATTAAACTTCAGTATGAGATTATAAATAATAAAAAATGAATCCATCATTTTCATATCATAATCACCAGATGCTTAAATGCCATGATCCAAGCCAACCAAAATCACTAACAGTTTTCTCAATCACTTAGCTGGAATTCACCCACAGTTCCCAGTCACTATAGATTCTCATTTTAGTTTTGCAATTTTATCACAGCATGAAGAGTTAAAAAGTGCGTTGTGTCACAGCCTCAGTGTGAGAAGTAAAGCCTCTAAGTCTTTCTGGGCCTCTTTATCCTGAAAGAAACAGACAATCATGCATGAACTTAGATGGGATAAATTCCTTCATTTGTATAATATGCACCTATCCACATTTCTTTACTAACAACAGACGTAACACACAACTGCAACTGCCACAAATGTAAAGACTGCATAGTAAGTTAATTTCTAAGTGAATGCAAAAATAAAGTTTGAAGTGAAAACAAGAGCCAGATGGCAGCCCTCCCTTTACAGCTCTGCTAAAGCACTTACAATGTTAGCCACAAATAGCCGCCTCAGCAGACCAGCAAGCTTTTTAGCTTAGGCCGTAACTTTTATTGATGTGCTTTGCAGGAAGTACTGTCTTGCCTTATACTTCACACAGTCTTGCAATCTAACTGTGTGCAGGCTTATTAAAGACACTTCTGTGATGTTTGCTAATGATTTATTATGCAACTGACAATAAAATATTGGGAAATGTAATTAATGACATCAGTCAGATTGTGGTTTTGGTGCATACAGCCATACCTACCTGTAATAACCAGCATGGATTAACTACACCCTCAGTATCTTCCATACTGGTGTTAGTGAGCTCTGCATATGCTACTGGGCTCCTAGCAGAGAGGACCCAGTGGTGGAGCAAGAGGAGAGTAATCTGCTGTGCTCAGAGCCAACACTACATTATACCTCCTAGGACAGAAGGGGAAATTCAGATTGATGTTTAAGAGCACAAGTTTGCACAGAGCTTTCTGTAAACCAAACCCAGCTCACAGACTCTTTGTCACAGGTAACCAGTGACATATGTTTTAGCTATTCCATGTATAATCCATTCGAAAAGAAGTACATGCATATGAACATGTAACCACAGTACAAAACCTCCATTATTCTACTGGTTTTTTTTTAAATGCCTTCTGGACATAATCCATTTGTTTTACTTGCCACTGCAAAACCTCTATTTGCAAAATGCACCTTGGTTTAAAAACCCATTTCTAAAAAGTCAGCACCTCGTACCTGCAGGCTGGTAAGGGTCCAAACACCCGGTAACATGCACCCACGGGTACTTATCAGTGCAAGTGAAAAGCACTTGCATGTCACAAATTTTGTGCAAGTATTTCTAATGACAGACACAAGTATGTATTTCCCAGAAAACACCAGAGGCAATTCTGAAAGAAAATACTGTAGACAGACAGTGAAGTAATCACTGAATTTCAGGACCACTTCATCATCCAATCAACCAAAGAGCTGGAACAAAATACAGGACATTTTAAAATACATTTTATGGGTGAAGAAATTCCTGCTTCTCTTTATTTTGGTTAGTTGTCTATAATGTTATGGAGGAATAGAGAAGAATATTGAGATGATAGAAACCATATGCCAGACATGTCAAACTATATTATATTATTGGTCTGGATTAAGGCATTAATACATTAGCTGGACACTTCTCTTGGAGTTGCTGCCTTACTCCCACTGGCAACAACAGGCTAAACTATCTGCCTAATCATTTATCAGAGGCCTTAAAAGGCACACGCTGCAAAGCCGGTAAGCTCTTGCCAAAATACTCTAACAGAAGGAAATGTCACACTGAATTCAGCACCCCTTAAGCTCCACATCACCACAGGCTGCCTGCAGCACCAGATTGTGGCTTTCAACAAGAACTGGGAAATTCAAAATTTGTATCAATATACTGATTAATTCAGGGAAAATACATCCTCTTCTGTACTGACTGTGGTCAACTTGTGAAAATGATTCTAGCTCCATTAAGCAAAACAGTAAAAAGACAGATATTGTCCCTTGCTATTAAGAAAATATACTGAACCAAGGTATGATTTTCTCATCTCTCAATGGTGTTTAGCATTTCATGGGTTGATGGGATTCTTTACATGCTTTGAAAGATACAGCATTTAAAAAATATATCTCCAAACAATTTTGTGTAATTGTCTCTCTCCTTAGAAGCAAAGGATTATATTGGACAATGAGCTTTAATGAGTTGCAAGGGTCCCAGAAATATTGGGCAATCTTCCCTGAATCTTCCACTGGGCTTAGGAATAAGAATGAAATAAACCCGTGACTGTTCTAAGATCTAGTTGGAGAAGAAACTGCAAACGTGCAAAGAGTCCTATCTCTGGACACCAGAGTTGCTAGTTCCAAACAAGACTGTATCAGTATAAGCAAGAAGAATTATTGCTGCAAACTACTTAATGGGCTGTGTTAATTGAGCCAGCAGCTTCCAGTCAGTAAGAACTCAGATGTCAAAAGCACTGAAAAAAAAAAATCAGTACTGGCATTAAAAACAAAACTGAGAATGGTCAGTGAACTATTATGTCACCTTCGGATAGAGTCCTTCCAGACCAAGAGGTGTGTCATGCTAAAAGGAGAGAGAAGCCATAACTTTGTTCAGTGTACCAGTCTCTAGTTTCAAGAATTAAAACTTCATTAATGCCTGAAGTTTGACTGTTAATGGGAAGACAAAGCCATAAATCCTGTATTTGGCCAGCTCCCTTCTTCACTGATTTTTGGTCCTGTGGTTTTCTTGGGGNNNNTTTTGTTGGGGGGGGGGGGGGTTGTTCTGTTTTTGTGTTATTTTTTTTTTAAGATGGGCAGGCTTTGCTCTCTCTTTAGAGCATGGCAGGGAGAGGAAGAGGTGCAAGTCACAGGAGGAATGAAACATATTTGTGTCAGACCCATTTGTTCACCCTGAGGCTTAGCTCAGCACTGGCTGAATACACAGTCATTTTCCGAACTTGACTTTCTACTGTCAAGGCTTACATTTATTAAACACTTCTCATATCATTTTCAGAGTTGAATAGGAGTTCAAAATGTTCTGCAAACTGCTCCACAAAAGATATTCAAATTACATGGTCAGTGACCTTCTTTCTATTTAGTTGCTTTTCTTTTATGTTTCATCATCCACAGGGAACATGCACAGAAAAAAAAGACCTGTGAGGCCGGGGACTGAAGAAGGGATGAGAGGGAGTTGAGAACAAGAGCAAGAGAGAAGAGAGCTGGTGGAAAACAGGGAATGTTGGCTTTAACTGGAGGTATTCCACATTTTGATAGTTAATTTCTGCTGAAAAATTTACTGATAAATGCATACACAGACATACACATATAAATGTGCATGTAAAAATTGAATGGCAATTAAAGCAGAGACAGAAAGATAATGATTTTACCTTCCATCTCTGCTAATTATTTCCTTATGCTGTAAACACACTCAACCCAGGCACTACACATATGCACATTCACTGACGAAGTCCCAACTGTCAACACAGAACGATACACCCCCATGACCACAACCAAAATGCTTACACTGGCCAACTAAAACATAACTGTGTGCAGCTGCCAGATCCCAAGCTGACATGCAGTCCATAGGGTTTCACTGAAGTCAGCAGGGCTGCATGGTGTGTTAAATGAGCTGGGCTGACAGGGCTGTCCAAAGCTGTAGTCTGATATGTGGTAAAAGCAATGAGGTGCTGAGAGCCACTCCTGCTTTTGGGTACAGCTGTATCATTCTGTTGCAGCTCCAGGAGAAATCCTGGACTGTAACAGAAGGGACTCCAAAACATGCACAGTGATTGTTAATTAAAGAGTGTTCTTGTGGACAATTTAAATCACATACAGTTATACTCTCTCCCTTAGCAGATTCATGACAGACTCTCACAGATGGTGTGACTGTAGTAGGCATTAAACTGCATACAATTGCAGAATACTATTTTCCCCTTTCGATATTTCAATGAACTGATGCAACCTCCTATATGACAGCTGTATGTCACAAGTTAAGGCATTTCATGTTCTTTCATTATTTTTAGTATCTTCCTCTAAGGATGAACTGGGACTTCTCAAAGCTTTTAGGATCAAGGCAAGCACAGTTTTAAAATGCATAGCTGACAGCAATTTCACATTTTCTGATTATCCTTCAAGTAGAGGGAAAACCACCATTTTGCACCAGAAGACTGTGAATAAAGTTTGAGGACTGTTGAAAAATTACATAATGGCAGAATTTAATTTGGAATAATTAATAGCCATGTAAAATTTTTATCCACCTAGTTCTTTTCAACTTAAAAGACTAAGTTTCATGAGTAATCTGGTTTCCTTTTCCTATTGTACACAATCTAGAGCTTTTGGTGTTTAAGACATTTCCCTCTTTCTGTTCAGCTGCCGACCCCACCACGCTGGGACCTACAGCACTTTTTGTGCAGTCATCACTGAAACAGCTTGAACGTGATCAGCCCAGTTACAACCCCTTCAGAAAGATGCCTGTTGAGGCTTTCCTTCACCCTATATATTGACTCTGAGAGAACATATTTCAAACTCCTGGAAGCCTGACTTCCTCTGGCCACTCTACATAAATAGGAAACCAGTTCTGAACCTCCTCATCCTGCAGTGCACCCCCACCTCTGTGAATACTTTTCCCACTCTGCGCCTGCATTGCCAGCACACCAGCACAGAAGATACACTCCATGCTTTGAGGAATCGCCTGTTGATCACTCTTGCCAAACTAAGATGTGTATGCTAAATCTGTGTTACCTTTGCTAGGATGTTGAAACCAGTACTTTGTGATACGAGTGGATTAAATCATAAATATAATAAACTCAGTATTTATTAGGATAGACTTTATCCTCATCTATGAAACTATTACACTACAAAAAAAAAAGATCATCATTTTTTGGAATTGTTTTTGGAGCAGGAGAAAGAATAAGCAGACAACGCAAACAAACCTTTTGGCAAGAACTTCAAAAACATGCAGACGGCAAATCAGTCTGATCAAGAGAAAAACAGACTGTATTCTCTGAAGTGCAAAATAAAGTAAAATACAGGAGGTCTCAAATTCTTTCAGCAGCTCTTTCACAAATGTCTTATTTTTACCAGGATTTTACAAGTTTGAAATCCGATCTCTTTATAATGAGTTTTAATTTAAAGACCCATTGCCTGAGCTTGAAGCACACAGATTCAGTGTAAAAACAATCACTGATTATGGAATAGTATTTTAAAATATACTCAAAAGATACTTTCATTTTAGGTTGGTGATAGCTATTAGGAAATTCTTGTTCAACTCCACAGACATTATTAGCAGGAAAACAACAGCGTGGAATTCAAAATGAACACAAATCTGAATACTTCATTATTTTGTAATTGAAGCATCACTGACTTTTCTTTTGCATTTGGAGAACAAATGTGCATGAAATCTAAAGGAATAAATATCCTCTGAAAACACACTGAGCTGATGATATTGAGAAAGTAAAATGTTCCTTCTGATGAGAAAACAAAACCATTTTTTGAGGTTAACTCAAATTATTCACATAGTTTCCATGAGTATTTTTTTTCCACACACAAGTCATAATTTGTACCCTTCACTTTAAAAGCAAGAGTACATTACAATTTTCTCCTTCAAATCTTATTTAGAAGCACAGATTACCGCAGCAGTTTCAAATGAGATCTGTTGGAAATACCACAGCAAGGTCTGCTACATACAACTGATCTATGGTAACTGGAGCAGGGATTTCTTGAAAAGTCTGCTGTGGAAAATATATAGGTATACAAATGGTCTGTTGTAAAAGGAACAACTGATGGGTGCTGAAGTTTGTACTCTGCCTTCTCTTCCATCTCTCTGTATCCCCACTCATTTCCTTATGGACAATATGAAAAATGGAAATTAATGACCAAGGAGAACAACTGTGGTGATGTAAAAAAAAAAACCAAAAGTAAGAAAATCTTACAGGCATGATTCCTCCTCAGCAGCTGCATTCCTATACAAGCATTCAGCCATTGCTCCTTCCCATTACTGCATCTACCTCCTCCTCCATGTGGCCTTTCCAAGAGTTTCAAATGTCACCGAGGCTGAAGGCAGAGCCTTTAACAAGTCTCTGCTTCCTGACATTCTACCACCTGTAAGAAGTGAATACTATAGCAGTCAGTTTCTGTAATATCCAAATATCTAAATCTCTCTCACTTGTTAATTTCAACTTTGAATTGCCTTACTTTGTAATTGCAGGGAAGGAAGGATTGTTTTTGAAATTATTATTGGATTTTTTTTAATCACCAATAATTTTTGTCAAATAGATACTCAGCTTCAAGGAAATTTTTATCCGTAATTTAAGCTAGACTTTCAGCAGCTCTCAGTGCAAACAGATTTGTATTGCATTCTTCCTGCTTTGCGGACTTTGGCTCTTCCAAGACTGCAGTTTTTGCAATGCAACTGCTGCTTTTTAGATTCATTTTCAAAAAATGACATAGAGACCAGAACCTTGACATTTTAATCACTTTCTCTGTTAGCCTGTTAAATCCCTTTATGGTGAACTTACTGGTCCTACAAGCAGAGTTCACTCCCACGCCAAAGCTCATCTCCAGATGAGCAAATACAAAACAATTTCTTTGCTATTATACTTTATATTCCTACATTCAGATTTTCATTTTTTGCAAATTCCAGCCTTGAAAATACCCAACAATCTTTGTTACAAAAAATAATTTAGTGTCTTATTCCCCTTTCACGTAAAGCTCTATGTGTTTAATCCAGCACACCCCCCTCATTTTGTCTTTCTGTATGCAAGACAAATGTTCATGCTTTCAAAAAAGCTATTTTTTTAAATAGTTTTTAAAAAGCTATTTTCTTCCATCTCAGTAGTCCACCACATCTGGTTTCGACAGCTCTTCATGTAGTCACACTCAGCAAGGCTTTGAGCGCACTACAAAGTAATGACTCTCAGTAAGGGTAATGCAACGTCTACTAGATAAACAGAGCAGCTGCTAGCCACTTCACAATAGCTCACAGCAGCCCTGAACACTGGGGTCTCTTTTACTGAAGGGGTGAATATTTCCCAGGACCCTGAGTTTATTCACCTGGACAGCAACCACAGAAAAGCAGAATAACTTAATGCCCTGCACGTCTCCAACAGTGAAGTACCACTCCACAGTATGACAGTATCTATGGACGAGGAAAGACCATATAATTCATTGGAGTTTTTTGTTAGAGAGAATAAAAAGTGCATTGTACTGCACCATTAGTCAAAATAAAAGAATGCAGAGACTGATTAGTTAAAAATATGCCAAACTATTTTTTAATCCGGGTATTAGGTCTTAGAGGACGCATTCAACCAGAACCTGTCTCTCATGAATTCTTTATTCTCTTTTTTCAGGTTCATAATAGGGTTGAAATTGTCCATCTGACTTTTTTTTCTCTTTAACAAGAATTACCTCTGCTTGGAAGCCCCTCCACCCCTTGAATTAAAAACATGTTCTCTAAGTGATAGAACAGATGCACAGAAGGGATATTGGATGCAATACAACATTCAAGAGAAAAATCATATCACTTAACTTGAAATGTTACATGAAATGAATCCTAGACAAAGTGTCACAGAAGTGCCCTGAGTTAGACCAGCTGAGAATTTGACCCAAGGTTTAAAATGAGCTATGGGCTATTTTACTGATGCCGAGCACCTCTGGTTCCCACTGAAGTCACTGGAAACTGTGGATGCTAAGAAGCAATAAAAAGTAAACCACTGTCTACTATTATTTTTCATACTTATACTGTGGGATGATTTGTATCACGAAATACTACACATTTCCTCAACATGGCACCTTTCCAGCAACTTTTGTTTCTCAGTCTGCTCCTGATTTTATGCCTTTATACGTATATATGCTTCTCAGTAGAAGCCAACATTTAAAAACAATACAGAAATTCCCCTGCCTGAAGAAAGATAGAAAACTGACACAAGAAACTATGATTACACATGGGAATGATGGTTTTTGCACGACTGTGACAACACACCATGGTGCTGACAACTTTGCAATCCTGTGCTGTGGCAAGCAAAGAAATCCTCATAATGCTGCTGACCTGTGTTTTCTTTGTCAGACCATCTTTTACAGGGCTGTAAACAATTCAGGCACTTTATCAGCATCTGTTTATTACTATCTCCCCAACGTATCTTTAATTTTATTACAGTCTCTTCCCTTTAACTGGACTAAATGTTATTCCTACATACAGTTCAAGGCCTAAACAACTTCAGTTCCAACATGTTCACCCCACCCCAGATCAGTAATAGTCCTTCCCTAATACAATAACCAAAACAACATAAAATATTCTAATTCAGATGGGACTTCAGGTAACAGTTCATATCAGCAGTTTGTATTCCAGATCTCCATTTTACAGTAATTCCTTCCCACGTGCACTTGGTTTTACCTTGTGCTGACTGCTTTTTTTTGTTTGTTTTAATTGAATTACACACTACTGCCCTAGACTTTTTTTTTTCCTACACTTAACTCAAAACACATCACAAGTAAATAAAAGAAAGCAGACAAATCTATGATATTTATAGAATTAGCCAAAACAGAAGAGGACAAATCATCTTGCCCTCTTCAAGCGGACAAAAGATTTCTGGGGCCTGTTTGACACTCTTCTGTTCATAAACCAGTATCATTCTCATTATCACCCTGCTTGAATGGGTGCATACACCTCCACTTCACATTGCTCCCAAATTCCTGTTCTCACCTCAGAGTCCTCCTTCTTTGTCAAGTCTGATAGTACTTCAAGAATGTGATTCCTTTTACCAGGGACTAAGCCCCTCCAGGTGGCCTAGGAGACACTGAACTCCAGGTTACATTTAGACTGATGACACTGGAATTTAGGCTCAGGATTCACATCTCATTAGCTGCCCAGTAGGAGCCAGGTGTCTCAGGTACACATCTTACACCTGTCTCTACATCTAATCTCTCTCTGCCATCAGGGGACAGAGAGAAGCAGGATGGGGAACCTGACGCATCTCCCTCTCCACCAACTATAGGGGAAGCCTCAGCAACTACCTTCAGTCACCAAAATTTCGTCCAGCTACTGTTAACGAAGATGAAACCAAACCTAAGCTATGTCTACACTTTTTCAAGGAGTCTCTATGAACATGCTGAATGCTTTGCAGTTTACTAAACAAAGGCAGTCTTCTGCCCATCAGAAGTTTCTGTGATACATGTTTGTTTGCAATTTTACCAGGTAGCTTAAGAGCTCACTGTAAGATTACCAGGCCTGTAGTAAGTTGAATACAGGAAAAAAAAAACATTCACCAGCACAGCCAGTGCAGATATATATAAAACAGGCTGGGCACAGGCAATTTCAGCTGCATGCTCTTTCCCTGACACCACTGGTCCTACCTTTTATGCAAAGATGTAAGGTACAAAATGAAGGATAATGTATAGCAGTCTTTTCTATGTTCTGCAATAGGAAAGCTGAAGGTACATTTCAACAGTAAGTAAAGCATAAATTGAGAGTTAAGAGATTACTTATATCTGTATCAATACATATTCAAAGAAACACTGAACTTAAGCAATGATTGCTTAATTTATGATTGGTACATACTATAACTTGGGCCAAAAATAAAAGCCACACAGGAGCAGCTGCTGGTGAGGCATGCAGTGGTCTTTATTCCCAGCAGGAACACTTGACATAAACATGTTAGTGCTCCACACAGCATTTATTGTCAATCAAGTTACTGAGCTATTTAATGGTCTTTTCCCTGAACTTCAAAGAATTAAATTGGATAGGGCCAATTCGTCTCTGGAATCACCTTTCACTCTCCCTACCACATCTGCTGTGCTCAAAGGGGGTCCCTTAGGCTGACAAAGCTCAGGTTTGAACTTGTCACACTCTAGGATGGTAAGACATTTGCAGTCATGGGTTGGTAATTATGGAACTTGCTTCTACATGAGATCAGAGTGAACCCTCTTGCCATAACTTGCTTTATATTCGAGAAATTAAATCACTTAAGATTTTTCAAATATCCACAGAAATTGTGTGTCCACATACTAAAAATACTCTAAAAGGCCTAAAAAGGAATCTAATAATCTCTTAGAATAAACCATCTTCCAGCAAATGCAACTGGAAGAACTGTGCCTCCTCAGCTTCACTGTGGATGAAGACAAAGGCAATCTTAACTACCTCATCTACCTCTGCCGCAGCTAACACACTGCCCTGGAGGCCTTGACAAGAATCACAAACCAGGGGCTTTAGGAGCAGAGATAGAGATTGTGCGACAAAACGTGGAATGCTTTCAACTGAGAAAAAGTGGGTCCAGGGCAAAATTTCAGCACAGCCAGAGTGACACACTCAACCACTTATGCTTAAGATAGTCTAATGAAATGGGTTGAATTACAAAGAGTGCAGTTCAATTGCTGACACAGACAAGTCCCTGACAGTTCCCAAACAGATATTATTTTTTTTAAAGCTGTTGATACAGACAACTGTAAATGAGCCAAGAGAGAGGGGAGGAAAAAGGAAGGTTCTGTGTTTAGAAGAAAAATTGATTTGTTATTACTGACAGTGCAATAATGGGAGCCAAAGACAAGACAGCGGTCACAAGAGAACAAGTTATCACTCTCAGTACTCACCTCATTAGTAACTGAAAGAATCGACAATGCAGAATCACAGTACTTCAGTGCATTGTTTTTCTGGCCAAGATCTTTATAGCACTGAGAGAAAAAAAAAACATGTTTTGTTTCCAATCAGACCACTGTAAGAATACCAGAGTCTACAAATCATAATTTTTAAAAGAACTTGGTTACCTTTGCCAAATACACATAGTTGTATTTGGAATATCCTGGATGCATTTCTTCCGCCTAAATAATAAAAAACAGGAAAGAAAACAGACATAAAACTAGTGTGATGAGATTTATGTGGTCTGCATACCACAGACATCAGACAGAATCATCCCTACTGTGTGTACTGCTGTTTAGCACTTTAAAAAAATCCCAGGAAAACTAGAAAACTCCGGACTCAAACCCTGAATTAGGCACATGAGGTGCTGATATTGAACACAAAAATTTTCTGTTCTCCTTGTTCTCCGCTTTCCCTAAATGCTTTGTAAAGATCTCAGATCATTCTATAGAATATCTACTGGATTAATTCACTCACACAGTGGGTTGTAAGAGGCTTCTCTCTCTAGATTATTAACATTTATTTCCTTATATAAATATAGCAATCAGCTATAGAAATAAACAAGCAATAAACTATTCATGCTTTGTGTAATGGGTTATGAACTGCAGTCATCAACTTTATAATGATTTTTCTGTCACAGACCCGTGTCTTCTAGCTCTAGGTTAATCTTTCTTTTTACATTATCATCTTCTGGTAAGTTCAGATTGTTAAAAAACTTCAAGACTGTCTTCCTTTTAAAACACATCAAGGATATAGAAGCTCAAATGATGAGAACCTTAACAATTATCTACTAACCAAGAAGCAGCTTTAAGCTACAAACAGCTTTTAAGAGAGGAAAAATTAAATCAGTGAAACTTAAAGTAGCTGTAATCCTTTACCAAAGCAATGCTGCTTTCTCCACAACTGCGTATTATCAAACAGTTGAAAAAGAAACCCAAACAGTTGTCTTAGACATGAATTTATTTTTTGTTGCAGAAGATGACTTAAAACCATAGTTATTCTGCAGGCCACCACAAAGTGCCCTGAAGCTAAAGGGAAGACTTTCAATTATTTCTACCACCTTTGGAGTTTGACCTTAGAGATAAAGATCTCTTAAACTGGGAAGATCGTAACATAGTGTGTTGTCAAAAATTCAGATCATTCCATCTTTAAATAGCCTAAAAACACAGAGAATAAGTACTTTTGATAGTGAGTAAAGTATGTTTGTTCACTTCCTTTGAGAAACTGCCTGAAAGCAATTGCAACGATGGAAGTTTATGCTTTGAATTCAGTCGAGTGAAAAACCTGTATTTTTCAGCTGCAGATTTAGGAATTACTCATATAAAACCATTGAAAGACAGATTTATTTTATTCATGTGGTGTCTTCTCACAACTGTGCACTGAAGTAGAATGGCCAGGAACATGGCCCTAAATGACAAGAGTTTCCTATTTCAATACAAATATAATTTCACCTCCCCACATAAGAAAGGCTTCTACTGACGTTCAATGGAAAGAGCTTCCGTTCAGAAAAAAAGGAGTGTCACAATGCCAAAGTTTTCCTTGCTTATGTTAACCCTCCTACAGAAATGGACAACTCATTGATTATAGCTATGGTTAATTTGTTTCAATAGCATATGTAACTCAACAACATTTATCTCACATTATGTCCAATTAAATATTAAATCGTGGCAAGTCATTGAAGAATTCCTTAAAATTAAAGAAAGATAAGAAAGGTGCTAGCCACTCACCTGCAAACTAATTTTAACACAGAAAAGAAAAAAATACTTTACTAGAACAGAGCTCTGTGGTATTTAGGAGAGCCCAGGATTTATAACTACTGAACATAATCTGCTGAGCAGACATCTTGACAACAGTCACATATAGCAGCTGGTAAACAGTTACACAGGAAAACCCTTGGCTAGGACTTACCTTAAGGAAATTCTGCAATGCTTCTTCTACTGTTGAAGTTGGTGGAGTCTCAAAGAGAGCAGCAGCTACTTTCTTTTCAATCCAAGACAACTGAGCTACCTATAAAAATAACAATAATATGTATATACATATTTATATTCTTTGAGACATATGTATATATATCTCAAAAATATATACATATTGATATATATGATATATTGAGATATATGTATGTATCTCGAAAGTCTTCAGGTTCGCTTCTCAGTTTTGGAATAAATATTGCCCTGTGCCACTGGACTACTTACACAAGCTATTTTGCAAAAGAACCTGTAAAGGAATGTTTCATACTGGCCATTTGCCAAAGCACAGTCTTTTAGATTTTTAGATTCTGTTAACAGGAAAATGTACATTTTAAGAAATACATTGCAAAACATCAGCATCATTAATATGAGATTGTTCCAATGCATAAAGTTTAAAGTACAGTTTAGGTTTCATAAGACCTTGCAATTTTTAAAACCTAAGGCCTGAAATAGTGCTTTAAACCTGCTAAGGTTTTCATGAGACATTCAGTTTAGCATGATAGTCCATGTACTTGACTACTTTTCGACATTATGAAATGCTATTGCTACAGTCAAAACGTAAGTGCTCTTGGCACTTGTAAAACAAGTTCATTTATTACACAGAAGCTAGTGACAGCCACTGTTAAGAAATAAGCTTCATGTTTTCCTCTTAAATCTGACAAATAACACTTGCCAAAGACCTCATTTCAGGAACATGGGCTGCTGTAAAAGAAGTTCAGGGAACTGTGATACTGCCCCACAATGTATGTGATTTCTTCCCTTACACATACTGACAACTAACAGAAACTGCTCTGGTTACTGCCATAAGGAACTTGGCTCCCTCACCAAACCTGGTAAAACACACCTCACATCTCTAATGAAGGATGGAGCTGCTAAGAAATGCAGTATGAGACTGGAGCCTGTTTAAATGCAGAAGTGAAGCCATCCACTTCAGACTACTACATCTGTAAAAGAAAGTCAGGACTTTATTCCTTCAGATCAGTATTTGAACCACAGTACTGATGGCTCCTGTGACAGAGCAGAGCTGAGTTTAAAAATGATAAAAAACAAGGTTCCATAACAATTTCTGGCCTGCTCTACGCAGAGGCAACACACAGAAGGGATACACACATGCAAAGAAAGAGAGCCTCTCTCTCATCTGAGAGCTGCAGATGAAACATGAGTCACAGAGACGGCTCTTTTTCAGAGGAAACTGCAATTCGAATAACAGAGTTGAGCCTTGAGCTCAAATGTGTCCTACTGCTGTAAAAACTGGAGTGGCTTTGGATAGCTTTAGTTTATTTCCGCCGCATTCCCTGGCTTCAAATCTTGTCAGGGCTGTTGCTTGCTCCCCTCGCCTTCTCCAGCTAAATAGAGCAACCTAGTAGACGTCAGTTAATTATGGTAAAATACTAGAATTCATGCACACATAACTACCCACAGCCATCAATCAGAATGCTTCTCTTTTAAAGAGACATCAAGCTCTATGCATCTCTTGTTGCAAACTGCCCCCAAAATACCATTACAATGAGTACAAATACAGGCCAGCATGCAACAGGAAAATTCATAGGACTGTTTTTCCATCTGCCCCACATGACTCTAGCTACATAAGACCAATATCACTTGGAGACAGAAGGGATCGTGGTCATGTCTTGCCGGTTTCTCAGCAGAGTCCAACACCTTATTTACTAAATGCCAACAGTAAGTCTTTCCCACAAAACCACTAAAAATTACATGCCAGAGAGAAACAATATTAAGGATGCTTGTTTTAATTCTGTCTCTCTCACACATAATCCCCTGTTGAATTCTCTTCTAAGGGAATAAAGTGTGGTTTACAAACGCTCTCCAACAATCCCACAGTTCTTACTCATTGAAGCAACAAGATGTTTCTCCTCTCTGCACTGCAGTGCTTCATACTATGTTAAAAACTGCAGCACAGAATGCTGCATAGAAAGCATGCTGGTTAAAACTTCAAATTGTAGGTATGTATTTAATTCCCTCACACACTTAATTTCCTCAGCTGCTCTGTAGTTTCTGAGGCGTATTGCACCAGAAATATAAAAAGGATTTTTGCAAAAGTATTGTTTTCTTCATGCCAATCTACTGCTGCAGGATTCTTCTGGAAGAGAAAAGGGATTTCCATATTAATAGGTTCATCACATCAAGATAAAGGCAGCTTACAGATGAAGAGGGGAAAAAATAAAGGGACGTTTACTGCACAGATACAATTACCACACATGCGTCTGCTGTTATGCAACAGTGAAGAAACAAAATTGCAGTTTTTCCATGTGGAGTTACAATTACCTATTGAAAACACAAGTTCTTCCTGGCAGTTGTTTTCTTTTCTGACAAGATTTAATCAGAACTGATTTACTGAGGTTTTAGTCATTATTTTGTCTGGCTTAGGTGCTGCTTTGCATTAGTCAAACTTTTAAAAGTGCAAACATATATGCACTTGGCCATTTTTATATGACAAATCCCACCCATCTAAAACTTTTAAACTTTCATGTTTAAAAGTGAAATGTAGCTATGCACAAGAGTGAGTTTTCTGTAAGCTGTGCTGGCTACAGCATTACACTTTGTGACTATTACACAGACAGTCAGAGTTCCTGAATATTTTCAGCAGTCAGCCTTACATGCCACTGGCTTGAATTCCTCTCAGCTAACTCCAGCCATCCATAAATGATGACAACTCACTTAATGTGAGTTGTCCAGGTTCCTTGCATGGTCAATACAGTGAAAGGCAATCTCCCTTCAACTACATTAGTCTGGGATGAACACTCGCCTCTTTCTCTTCTTCCCTTCAACTACAAAAGGAGCACAGATAATTATACCTTATGGGTAGCTAAAGACAGATGAGGTGAATCCCATCACAACAGCTGAACCACACCCCACCTTGAGTCAGTCTGCCCCCTCCTATGACAGAGGTGGGACAAATGGAAAAGACCTGTTTCACACAAGACACAAAATTGTGTTCTAGAGCAACAATGATGAACAGCAAATCACACCCTTTGCCTAAACACACACAAACACAGTCTGCAATTTGTAGTAACTTTATTACAGTATCTTACGCCACATTCAGTGAAATGGAAACATCATTTCTACTATACCAACTCACTTTATTAAGCATTCTCTGGGTGGAAGCAAGCACAGGCAACAGAAACCTTGATGTAACATGCTATAGTGTAGTGCAAATTTGACTTCTGCAGTCAAGGTTGAAGTTACCCTGGAGACGGGAAGGCTGCGTGCAGACCTCAGAGCAGCCTTCCAGTATCTGAAGGGGGCCTACAAGGATGCTGGGGAGGGACTCTTCAGTAGGAACTGTAGCAATAGGAAAAGGGATAACGGGTTCAAACTTAAACAGCGGAAGTTTAGATTGGATGTGAGGAAGAAGTTCATTAGTGTGAGGGGGGTGAGGCACTGGCATGGGCTGCTCAAGGAAGCTGTGACTGCTCCATCCCTGGCCGTGTTCAAGGCCAGGTTGGACAGGGCCTTGGGTGGCACGGTTTAGTGTGAGGTGTCCCTACCCATGGGAGGGGGGTTGCAACTAGATGATCGTAAGGTCCTTTCCAACCCTAACTATTCTATGACTCTATGATCATCTAAGGTTATTCCAGATAGTGCGAACTGTAGCTAGAGCTCCATACAAAATCAAGACCAGGAGACTGTAACTCTCATCAGCTCCAGTGGAACCATAATTTCACTTAATGCAAGTTTCAAGAATGGCATAGGACAGCAGAATAAGAAAAGCAGCTTCTCCAGCAAGTAACAGCTACAACAACAACAAAATTAAAGAATGAAGATTGTTCTTGACCTAGAGATGATTTCCAAACCTAAAGTGAGTTTTGTTTTTTTATGTCTCCCAAGTCCTGACGTCAGTCCTCCCAGCAGCCAGAAAATTCACAAAAGCACTACAAGGAACATTGTGTTTCCATAGAATATCAGGTTTTATTGTGTCACAGGAGGAACATCACTCCCCTGTTGCCATGAGGAGAGCTGGTCTCATGCTCCCAAGAACAGGAAACAACCATGTGAGGGACCTTCAACAAAGTCCTGGACTTTCCCAGGGCTGGAAGGGGCAGAGGGAGTGACCACAACATCCTGGCCTCTGCCAAGGAAAGGAGGCCACTCTTCAGTACCCCAAAGCTAATGGAGATGTTTGTCTCAAAGTTTCTTTTATACATCTGTCAAACAGCAAGCTCTCATTAATTTATTCTCCTCAGATCTCTACTAGAACCAAAGGTGGAAGAAAGCCACCCACAGAGTTAACCTGCAGCTGACCACAAAGTTCATACCCAGCAAGCTCCTTTCAGGCCTCTTGTTCCTCTGAAGAGCAAGACAGAAAATATTATTCTCCCCTAGTACTGGGAAAAGGGATGTCCTAAAATCTCTTTCACTTCCTTAGCCTAGGATCCACAAAAATCACATATGAACCAAAACACTAGTTGGAGTTTGTTTTTCTGTCTCCTCATGTTTTGATGAGATGCAAACCCTGCTCATTGACAACTCTTTTAAAATCCCAGAACATTGGTACCAAAGGAAACTAACCCACTTGAATTGAAAATTCAGCCAGGACTGACTTACAATCCTAAAGGATCTCCTCCTCCAATGTTTCCTTGCTAACAGCTCACTGAAGACAAATCACACAGTTGTCTTTCATAAAGGAAAATCATCTCATTGATCCAGCTTCAGTAAAATATTAATGGCATCTACTGAAATATCCCCAGAGAGTTTCTATTACTTTTTCATTACAATATATTAAAGTAAAATTATATTAAATAATTATGCAATGTTTTGACTTCTGGAAGAGATTAAGTAACTGGACAGCAGTTTTCAGACACTGGCTTCCAACATAAATATTCTCTTTCTTGCCAGCTGAGGAACCAGGACAGTCTGCACAGGCATTTAGGCATTTATACAACTTGAATTCCCTGGGCTTTTCCCTTTCCAGTAAGGGGAGCAGACTTACAGAGCACACAGACAAAGGAACTGAGTCAATTTGTTTCCCTGATTTACAGATACTGGATAAACCAGTGATGCATCCAACATAAGGCATGAAACCATCAAAAAGAAAATCCTAAGAAATCAAATTTTTAACATCCCACTAGCTTTTACCAGTGGCTCTGATCCAGATTCAGAAGTATAAACTAACTGTTCTGTGCCAGTCCTGTAACAGCAAGTAGCCATAAGCCTTAACTAGATACATACTCCATTTTAAAAACATTCTAAGCATTAAAACACTAAAAAAGCCAACAAACACACAATTGTAAAGGATTATTAGTTAATTTTCCAGCCAATTGCTGAGGTTGACTGTCTCAAGAGGGGACCCCTGCAGCTCCTGACCGGGGGGAAGCTCGGCATCCAGGAGCTTCAACCCGGAGCAGCAGCAGGTACCGAGGGAGCCTCGAGTCCTCGACGGGACTTGCCCAGGGGTCGGCAGCTCAGCGGAGCGAGGAGCTGACTCACAGGGGCGGCGCCAGGAGG
>JANRGW010031806.1:0-59372 GCA_024733675.1 Psilopsiagon aymara | reverse complement strand
TCCTTTTTATGTTGAGGACACCAGAACTGCACACAATACTCCAAGTGAGGTCTCACGAGAGCAGAGTAGAGGAGCAGTATCAGCTCCCCTGACCTGCTGGTCACGCTTCTTTTGATGCAGCCCAGGAAACAGTTGGTTTCTGGGCTGTGAGCACACCCTGAAGCTGGCTCGTGCTCATTTTCTCATCAACCAACACCCCCAAGTCCTTCTCCTCAAGGCTGCTCTGAATCTCCAGTGTGCTTATCTGCCACTTGCACTTGCAGGTCACAGGAGTGTCAGAGAAGGTGGACAGCAGAGCCCCAGTCCTGTGGAAAGCACCTACCAATGAAGTCCCTAAAGAGACATGCAAAACCATTCTCCAGTAGCCCTGCCCTCATCCTTCGAGCCTCACTTCACGCAGCACTGAAGAGCTGGTGTAACCCCTCACTAGCCCCTTAAGTGTATCCAGACTCTGAAATTCCCACAGGCTAGTAGTCTGCCCCTGTATACCACAAAGTACTGAAAGGCTGTACCTGCTGTGCTATAGCTGAGCAGTATGGTCATTTCATAGGATCACAGAATCCTAGAATCACAGCATTATTTGGGCTAGAAAGTACCTCTAAATGTCACCTAGTCCAATCCCTCTCAAAAAAAGGGCCATATTCTACTAGACCAGGTTGCACAGTCCAACCCTACCTTAAATGTTTCCAGGGTTGGGGTCCTCTCTGGGCAACCTGTTGTTGTGCTTTACCACACTCACTGTAGAAAATTTCTTCCTTGTACCTAGTCTGAATCTGTCTTCTTTTAGCTTTAAAAACATTACCCCTTGTCCTGTGCTCAGCTCTGAGGCCCTCAACACAAGAGGGATGTAGACCTGCTCCAGCGAGTCCAGAAGAAGCCACAAAGATGATATGAGGGGATCTGATGGGATCCAGAGGACTGGAGCAGCTCTGCTCTCAAGCCAGGCTGATAGAGATGGGCTTGTTCAGCCTGGAGAAGAGAAGGTTCTAGGGAGACCTTAGAGCAGCTCCCAGTGCCTAAAGAGGCTACAGAAAATCTGGAGAGGGGCTTTGACAAAGGCCTGTAGGGACAGGATGAGGGGAAATGGCTTTAACCTGACAGTGGGGTGATTGAGATGAGACATTAGGAAGAAGTTCTTCCCTGTGAGGGTGCTGAGGTCCTGGCACAGGGTGCCCAGAGAAGCTGTGGCTGCCCCATCCCTGGCAGTGGTCAAGGTCAGGTTGGAGAGGGGCTGGAATGCTCTAGTGTGAGGTGTGCCTGCCCATGGGAGGGGGTTGGAACTGGATGAGCTTTAAGGTCCTTTCCAACCCAAAGCATTCCATGATTCTATTGCTACAGGATTTCCCATGGCAAGGCACACTTCCCCAAACAATGAGGCTTCAGGACAAGGCTGATGGTTTGAGAGGCCAGTGCTATGTCCCGGCCCTCTCTTCCATAACGTGTGTTGGTTCCCAGAAGATCTGACTGCATTTCCACATTTCCACTGATCTCCTCTGGTCAAACCTGGCTGAGCATCTGGCAGTGTGTGCAGATCAGCTGGCAGATTGAGCGTCTGCATGGACCATGCTTGTGGCCACAGAGGCATGGGGTCTTTCCTCCGTCAGTGTGAGGCTGTCCTGGGTGTGTACACATGTGTTCATGTGCATAGGGGGAAGTCTGTTTGTGCCAGCAATCAGCTCAGCCACACCAAGCAATGCACCCCAACAGGCTTCATCTGCTTCCCCTCCCATCATCCAGTGAGCCCCAGCTCTGCCCCAGAGCAAGCAACATTTTTCAGAGCAGGAGAAGACTCATCAGCATCCAGCACCCTCCGTTGCCCTCAGCTGGGACTCCAGGGAAAGGATTTTAGATAAGATCAGCATCTTTTTCTTTCCATGTAGAGATTTAACTCACTGAGGATGGACAGAGATCCATGGGATTCATCTCATGGATGGCCTCAAACAGCTGTGACACTGAAACAGCTTTCATTTGCTCTCAGCCTGGCTGCATATGAGCAAGTGTCCTGGGGGCCTGATTTACTTTATAATTCATCTACCTAGGTATTTCAACCACATTGCCACCGCAGGATCTCAGCCTCAGTTTATCTCCATATCTTATTGCATATTCCCAAATGGTGCTGAATAATGTGTCTCCAATATTACTTTTTAAGTAACCTTAATTGTCTGATTTTGATTTGTGTTTAAATTACACTTTTCCCTGCAACCTGAGAGGCATCGGAATTATACACGTAGGGTTTCACTGGAGAGTATTTTCTTGTGCTCATTTGGCGAGCACTCCTGTTGGAGGGCATATGCATGAGGGGGCAGAGTTAAAGCTTCTGGGGGAAGATCAGCTTCTGAGTTTCTTCAGGTTTATGAGATTAAATCCTCACATTTAATGTTGCATTAAAACAGAGCTGTCAGGTTCTATTTCACAGAAGATGTTGGTTTTGTGAATAGTGCTTTCTACAAAACATATGGCCAGGGTAATTGTTGGGGGCTGGTTGGGGAAGAGGGAGTTACTCCAGGGAAAGCGTGTCTTTTGAACAGCACTGGCCTGAAGAATTTGGAGACCTTGGTTAATGCATGAAAACAAAGCTGATTTCACAAAGCAGCGATGTTGACTCTCCTGCTTTCTTTGTCTGGAGGGAATGAAGCAAAGGGAAGCAGGCTGCTGGGAGGGAAGCTTTATGCAGTACCTCAGCATGAGCCTTAGACACCTTTCCTGGCTCCAGATTCACATAAAGACTGGCTGAAGCACCACAACCTGACTGTTCTGTTTGCGCATGGGTGCATTTAATGGGCAACACACTTTGCTCATTACGTGCCTTCACTTTAAATCATAAAAGGTTTCATGAAGGCTTTTCCTTTCCAAACATATGCAGATTGGTCGCTTCTCTTTAAGGTGGCTTTTGTGTTCACAGCAGAGAGAAATGCTCAGCTAGGCTGAAGCTCAGTGCTGACATCAGTGGGAGCTTTCGTTAATTGAATTACTGTTTTGTGGCAGAATGTTTTAAAAATAAGCGGAAATGTCCCACATACTTTTTTGGCTAAGAGATCAAATGTATCCAAAGGAATTCAATAATATTCCTACATCTGTGAGTCCTGCCTGTCCCTGGAGGACAAAAAGTCAAATTCAGTCTCCACCATTGTTTGTGTTCATTATATTCCCTTATCGTCTTTTTGGCTCGTGGGTAGCAGGGGGGAACTAGCAGAGTTCCTCAGGCCTCAAATGGAAACATATAGAGTCATATGCATATCACAAGAGCAGGAAGGACAGTATCAGGAAAAAAAGCTTCTCCACTGTTCATCTGAATAAGGGCCATGATTTGCTTTGAAGGCTTTCACCTCCCCCATTGCTTGCTTTTCATGTGAAAACTTATTGCTGCAGAATCCAGGCTGAAAAGGTGTGGGTAAAAAAGGGAAGTGTGAGGTGACATTCTCTGAACCTGCATTCGCATGCAGAGCCGCATGTGGATATGAATTTTCAGGCCAGTGTATCTCCAGATACGTATTGGCAGGCAAATCCCAAAGCAAGTACCTGCGCTTATATGAATTGATGAGGATTTACCTTAGACTTTCCTGGCAAAAGAACACTCATGTGAGCACTTATTCAGAGATATCCTAACAGGGAAATACTTGTTCCCAGGCTTGTCCACAAATGCATTAACTGCAAATTCATATGTAAATACTGGTTCTGCAATCCTCCCATATATGCCTGGGTAAGGGTATATGAGAGTGCATGAGCAGTTGAGCAAGACAAGCAATGAGCAAATAAGAAGAATGTGAAGAGAGAGGAAAATGGTGTTTGATGCTCATACAGATAAAATTGTGTGAGTGCATGACCTGAGATGCTGGTGTGATGGCACATGTAAATATATTCAGATAGGGGTTTTCTGTGACAGAATCTCATGCATATTGGCAATGCAGTCAAATGTGAACACGTATCTGTAGACGATGTTCAGGCACTCAGGTGTTAACTGGTGGTTTTATAGTGGCACAGGAAAGCAAGAACTGAAAGGGTTGAAGTAACCAACCCTTGTCCATCTGCCCATGAATCTTTCAGGAGTCCCCCTTGATGGAAGAGGAAATTAAGCCATGCAGCTCACACCCAGAAGAGAAGCAGCCTTACCTCAGGTCTACAATAAACTCATAGAGAAAGAACAAGGGTGGAACCTGCTTGCCAAGTCCTTATGTTGAGATGTCAAAGCAGAAAACGGGAATAACATTGGGTCTCTCTGGATACATTTGATCTCCTCTACCAGAAAGATTGTGTTGGACATTTCAGCTTATTTTGAAAACATTCTGCCACTAAGTGGCTAAATTCCCCTTTGACATCAGCTCTCAGCTTCAGTGTCGGGTCAAATTTTATTTAAGCTGCCTTAGACATTGCAAAGCTGGAAAGAAAAATAATTCTATGAAATATCTGATACTTAAAAAGCAAAGAGTTGTTTCTGAAAGAGGCAGTGGTCACCTCATCCCCCAAGTACACACTCCCCTGCACCACTGCCTTGCAGGGTGGAATTTATTAGGGGACACAAGGAGGTGAATCCCCTCTGCCAGAGGCTCCATGGCAGGAAGAAGGCACCAGTCAGTGCCAGGTTTTTCACTGATCACAATAGCTTCCAGGCAGGTGTAAATAGTTCAGCACTGGGCACTATTTGTTGTTGATTAAAAGCCTATTGTGTCCTATGTACCTGCAGAGGGAGGGGAGCTATACAGCTGCAAAAGATCCAGGATGGTCTCTACATGACTGCCAGTGCTGCTACATCCCCCCTGAGCACCCAGTCCTGCCGGAGCCCTGCTGCAGGCTGTGCCCATGTCAGTGCTGCTTGCACAGAAGAGCTGTATGTGGTGGGACGGGCTGGAAGAGAGGTAGGGTGTTGGAGACAAAAATGGGTGCTCCCTGGATCCGGCTTTGGAATAATCCTCCTTCTCACATGTTGTCTTATCTATCCCCCTCTTAGTGCAGCTCTGCTTTCCATCTCTTTCCAGCACATGCATGCACATCATAAAGCAGCCCCTGCACCCACTTCACCTTTTCCCCCATGCCTGCAGGAGTGCAGGATACAAACACACCTTGCCTATCATCAGAGGTGGACACACACCCCCTCCACACACCCCATGCAAAACCAGCCAGCCAGGCTCCCCAGTTACGAGCTTGGGGAGTTATAAAGAGTAGATGTGTTTTTCAGGAACACGAGCAGCCCAGCTGAGCAGAACTTCAAGGGGGCCACTTTCTCGCTCCCTTTCGTTTCTACTCCAAAGAGCGCGTGAATGATGTCCGGTGGGAATGAGCTCGCCAAGAAAAATGCAGCTGAGCTGCCGTTGTAAGGACTGTGTGCTTCACGCCATAAAACTGGAATGGAAGAGCCGTGTGAGAAGCTAAGACCCTCACGCACAAGCCATAATGTTCTTTCCTGCTTTGAAGTGGATTTAGGGCTGGCTCAGTCTCCCCAGGGGCTGGAGGCTGCTGCTTATCCGTGCAGCCTAGAAGCAGCAATAGGCAGCTGAACGTCCTCAAGCCTCTTCTGTACAGATAGCAGCGAATGCTCTGCACCCCTCTGCAGAGCAGTGGCTGCAGTCAAGGAATCACAAGATGGATTGTCACGATGAACCTACTCCCCTCGTTCTGGCATGTTTGAAACCTGAAGTCTGTTGTTCTGAGGTCTGTTAGCATCTCCTCATTTTGACTCTGGATGGGACCTGGGTAACATGTGCTCCCCTCCCCCCCACCACCACCTGCTCCACACAGTTTTCTGGACAGCATAATGTTCCTCCTTATGGCTGAAAAGGTGCATGCTTGTCTGGTTGGGATTTGCCTGCTTTGTTTGGCTTACACCTCTCCTTCATTTTTCCTGCATACAGGGTAATCCCGGGTTTTTCTTCTCTCTTCCTGCTTAAGAGACACGGATGTTCAGCTGTGGATGGACCCAGACCAACTGTTTTCTCCCAGTTCAAATCAGGAAGGTCTCTCATCAGTTGCCAGATTACTGGAGTCATCCATTTGCCCTGGGGACTTATGCAGAGAGCAAGAGCCCTGGTCAGGTAGCTGTTGCTCACAACTGCTCAAGCTCTCTACTTTAATCATTAATATGTTTGGGGTATAGTCCACAGGAGCTGATCTCAGGGCAAGACACTCCAGCACTGGGACATTGTGGCAGAGCTCACCCAGTGAGTTGTTTCCTCCTGACCCCTTATCACTCCCCATCAGAGGCTGGTTATGCCTGGCCAGGGTAGAGATACAAAGCCCATCTTATCTGAAAACTCACTAGTGGGGAAAGAAGTTTTTGGAGGAAATGCTGCTCTGGATGTTTGAATTGCTTCACTGAAAGCTACTGCTTCACAGCTGCATCACATAGAGTGGTCACCACAGCACAATCTGACAATAGAAGACGACTATCCGGGGCTCAGGAGCTGAATCCTGCTTTGGCCATGGAAGCCAGCCACATATTCCTACAGTCCTCCTGGGGGGCTGCAAGAACAAGTAGCTACTAATATGTGACTTTTCTCCACCAGATGCAGCTACCTGAAAGCTCAGCATCTAATTTGCAGTTGTCATCTATCATATCTCTTCTTTGTGGAACACCTTCTGATGCAGATTCACTCTGTCTGTCGAACACCCTTGCATGATGCAGGAATGATTTTTCTCATTCCCTGGAGATATTCGTTTCTCTTCACTGGCTGTGAAAGGAACAGACAGCAGCAGCAGCGTAGATCAGAACCATAGTATTAACATGGCCAAAAATAGGTGTGATGAGTCCTACCCTCCATGTCAGATGGGAGGTCACCCCAGTATCACACTGCATGCCACTTCACACTGTTTGTCTATAAAAGGAACTTTCTGATGGTTCTGGTACACTCATAACTCAAGAGTTACACTAGTGTGTTTCTAGTAGAAACTCCCAAGTGCCTGGGAGTGACAGAGGAAGAGGAGGCAAAATGGAGATTTTCGATACCCTCTCCAGGATAGAACATTATTAAATATGGTCTCAGAGTTGCCCAAATACCCCACATCTGACCTGATGATGCCTCCTGGCATAGGGATAACTGGATATGACTTGTACCCACTCCTCAGCCACTATGGTTTGCAGCCTATCATTTAATGAATATCCATCCAGGCTCATTTCAGCTCTTTGTAACATATTTTGCCTTTCCTACTATGGTTGAGGGGATCTCTGAAAAATTTCTGTTTTAACCATTGAAGCTAAATGTGCTGCCCATTCAGGGGTCATCATGCGTGCTCTATGTCCTTTGCAACAGAAGCCTTGCTGCTCAGCTCAACATGATGAGCACAGTCTGACTGTGAACCAGGCATCTGCAGCAAAAGTGCCAGCACTCATAGAATCACGTAATGGTTTGGTTTGGAAGGGACCTTGAAGATAATCTGGTTCCAAACCCGTCTCCCAATCAGATCTGCTAGAGATTTCTTGCTTTACTAATGAGAGCAGAGATTCCTGGGAACAATTAAAAGAGTTGATGTAGGCACAGAGGGCGCATGTGAAGGCTTGAAGTGGTCCTTCAGGTACAGTGCAGAGATTAGGGAAAGGCTGATAAAGTCAATGCCCAAGAAACACTTTTTTACTCAATTACAGTAGTTTAAGGTTGAAATCTTGATTCACCACTATTGGCCAAATATACCTACCATAGTTCATGTCTCAAATGGATGTATTAGATACATTCAGATGGGCTGTCTAGGCTGATAACAGACTTGGGGAATGACCTCAGGTTGAACTGCAGGGAAAAGAAATTGTTTCCTCATTAATATCTCTGCAAAATAAATGTCAACTGGAAAAACAGTTTCTGTGTAATCAATCTTGGTTCATAGACACCGGGCTCTGACAATTCCTCTCATGGAAAGGAATATATTTCCCATAGACCTGCAGTGTTTCACACATTATAGCTTTCATAATAGCAAAAGCCAGTGCTTGGGTTACATTGAGCTTTTCTTTCTAACCCTTTGGTTAGAAGGAAAACTAAATGATCATAATTCTCTGAAAAATTTCTCTGTTCAGACTAAAACTTTCACATTTTGTATAGGGCAAGAAATGATGATTTTTCTTCCACTGAAGAAAATCCTTTTAGCTATCTTTGATTTATTGGAATGTGTGTAGGGGAGAATTACACTTTTATGGCTTTTAAAATGTATTTTTCTTCTTGGCAACTAACAAGGCTAGAAAAGCCCTTTTCCTAACTTACTTGGCATTTTCCTTCCTGAGAAGCTGAACTTTAGTCGGGGGTGGGCTGGAGAATTCATCTCCAAAAAACCCAGCAATTAAAAGATCACCTCTCAGCGTGCTTATCTAAGATATACTGGGACTTCAGGGGGAGGAAGAAGAGAAGTGTTTGGATATATTTCTTGCAAGACAACATCCTGTACAGAGTGTGCTGCTGAGCCTGGGGCTCATTTATGTTGGTCACCAGGTTAAGGGCAGGAATGCGTGGTCGAGGCACAAGCAAATCTCCCCCAGATGCAGAAGGAAGGTGCATCTCTACTTGCCGTCTCCAAATCAGTGATTCAGATTCCGAAGACATTTGCTTTGCTGGTTTTCTTATTAAAAAGCTCCAGCTCTGAAAGTCAAATGATAAGGGGGTGTCTCCTGTATCATTACAAAGAAAGCACTTTCTCAATTGCACCTTTATGCAGAAAAGCATGAAAGCACGGCTTGGTGCAATTCCAAGATCAATCTCACATCCTGAGACTGGTTCCCATCTTCTTCCTTTGGCCTTTCTTGCCTGTCCATAGCAGAAGCAACCAGTTACAAAGTCACTGGTCAAGTGGACCTTGGTGAAAGGTCTTTCCCTGCTGCAACCCAGTGCCACATTTCCCCCAGCATCACATCCCCTGAACGTGCTGCTCTTGTCCCTGACACACTGGGAATAAAACACCTGCAAGACCTGCAAAATATCAAGGTGAATGAAAGAACCTCATGTTTTCAATAAAGAACTATTTTTAATCAGTGTCATGCTCCCTGTGCAGACTGGAAAATGCGTTCGAGCACCAGACGTTGTGCGCTCCATGAGCCAAGGGGCACCAGAATGCAAAACAAATGCAAACAGCTGCACAGTGCTTTCTTCATCTCTGATTTCCCCTTACAGACAGGAGGTAAGAAAATGTAATTCAAAATTACTCTGTTAATGTGACAATAGGGTTATATATCCATTCAGTGACGGACGGCAGGAATTTGAAAGGCTGACCCTACCTCAGAAACATTTATTTGTAGCCCTTATTTGTTGTCCTACTGTCTCCAGTTCTGGTGACTGTGGCAGCTAGTTCTAGCAAAATTTCAGTAAAATCCTAGGAATCCTAGCTGAAAAGCAAATTTTTCACCACAACTGTAATTTTGAAAGCACATAAGAATTCAGGCTCAATTTATTACCTTGCTTTCTGACTTGTGCAATGCAGTTGTTCTGTTCATCTAGCCTTTTTTTTCCATTTCTTTATAATACCTCATGTATATTCCCTGCATCTATATCGAGACAGGATTGATCCTGCTCAGCGCTTTTGATATCTCTGCTTTCTGTGCAATAAAACTGTGGATGGCATTTGCAACTCATTGCAACTAGATCCAGGCATTGCCCTATTCAACACAGTTGGCTACCCCTCAAGGTTCCCTCATGTCATAATGTTTGTCCTGCAAAATCTTGATTGTAGAAGTGTTATTATTGCATACCACTGTTTGAATTTTGACCAAAGCTGGCAGTGATTCCTTGATCTCAGCCTGTTTTCTCCACCATCTTCTTTTACAAAATTTATTACTTAACAAATTCAAAACTCAAACAGCACCACAACATTAATATCTCAAAGTATTTGGGAGAAAAATCTGCCATCTGCCTGTCCTCAGCAGTCTTGACTGACTTCAGTAATTGGGCTGGAAAAAGAATCTACTGAAAAGATTAAGTGATGCATTGCTCATGGGCAGTCAGCTGGATCCCTTCAGCCTTGGGATCCTACATTACACTGACTCAAATTGGAGGGCAGTCTGGGGTTACATGGCCATTAGTAGACATTTTGAAGGAAGACATGGAACTACAGCTGGCAGATAAGCCCTACAGGTTTTCCACTGATCCCTGAAGAATGAGGTACAAACACCTTCCAAAAATGTGTTGTCCCTAAGTTTGAGAACTGTTGGTGTTTTATCACCTGTAGAAATAACCCTGGACAAGACCAAGAGCCCATCAGCCATCCAGCTTTGGACTTTGCTGAGCTGCTGCTTTCAGTGTCTTCTTTTGGCAGGGAGTTCCACAGCTTAATGCCCTTGTCCCATGCTGCATCCAACCTTAATTCTGCTGGACAATTCAAAAGGTTAATGGCAAACTGACTTGGGACTAAATACTGTACATTTAAACTACGGCCAAGGAGACCAGTTGTCAGGAAATGTAGACTCTAGAGTCAGGTAGAAACATATTTTAAGACTATAACACTGTGTATTAAAAGTATATAGTATATTTACAATGTAATAAGGCAGGCTGTGTATTTCAAAGATCAGTGAGAAGGGGCCAGTTTTGGTGATGTTTGAAGTCTATCTCCTGGGCTGTCACATATATTCGAAGAATGCCTGCTATACATTTAGATCAACCCCCATCCCAAATGGAGGGGAATGCGGCTTTCTCCCCATATGGGGCTAATCTCCGGGAAGGCGGCTTGAGCACATGGTACCAATTCCTGCTCAGTTTGGTCCCTTAACTCAGTCCTGAAGGCAGGGAGCTGAGATGGGGGCAGGGGTAAAAACTTGGTGTCACCCATTTATCTTTCCAGAGAGGGCTGCCTGCTGCTCACGGATGAGCTCTGTTTTGCTTTACTCCCATAGCAGGGCAGAAATATGAGGAGACTAATCACAGGGAGTGATGCTTGGGGACAGGAATGGCTCCTGATAGAGATGCAGAAATTGAAGCTCCCTCCCACTTTCTGGGGCAACAGCAAAAAGACAAATCAGAATGAGCTGCCACCTCTCTCCATAGCTCTTTTGGAGCTGAGTCCTGCAAATCCAGCTGCATGGCTAAATAAACATCCTGCCACACAAACAGTAAGTTAGCGGGGGGATGTCTGACACTGGGAAAGCAGGTCACCTACTGTCAGAGCTGTCCTTTCAGCCCCAAAAGGGCCAGCCTGACTTCACAGGAGCCAGCCACAGCAATACCCTGCACTTGCAGGTTGCAGGTGTGAGAAGCAGCTGGGTACTTCTTGGTATACATGATGGTTAAAGAAATGTCAGTTCTGTCACTGCAAAAGGGAAACTGCAGTGGTGATTGCACTGGGAAACCAGGCTGAGAGCAGAAATACCGTGGGGGAATTAGAACACAGGCTTTCCTGGAAGTTTCCAAAGCTTTTACAATTTGTTTTTCTTCACGGTGCCATATTAACAAAGTAAATTCCAGTTGTCTTGGATTATTATTTTGTTTTGTTTTGTTTCCTTATCTCCTTTTCTTTCATGTGGAACAAAAATGTAGAAAGAAGGAAGAGTAATAGTATGAGTATGTAGTGCAAGAATATAGAACGTTAACGCCTCCAAACCTGGGAAACCACCATTTTCAAAGGAACATAAAAACTAGGGGAATGGGTGGGAAAAGGATCTTTTGTTTAAAACTTTGAAAGAATAAACACTGATATATTCTTTTTTTCCCCAAAACTTTGTTAATTTTGACTCTACTAGTTGCATTAGAGAAAAACATTTTCTAGTAAAATCCATGATCAGATGAGAGGGAGTCAGAGCTGTGAAGTGTAGGACAATTGCTCATTTTCCTTAAGACACCTACATACAAACATCGTCTAAGACAATTGTATGAAGATTCTGTTCTAGTTGTGTTTCAGGTGCATGTCAGGAGAGAAGATTCCTGTAACCTGTTAATGGTGGCCATACAGTCCCAAGGATGTAGAATAAGCTCTGGATACCACTGTTGATACAAATAAGGGATACTCAGCTTCATGTCCTTGTTTCTGTACTGCTTTGGAAGATCAGAGCTACCTTGGGGAGGTCCTGTTTCTCGGAACTTCCCATCCCTCCCAGATCCCATTGGCTTCCTGCAGGGATATGGCCTTGAGCACAAGCTCCCTCCATCCCATTTCCTGCCCTTGCCCCAGCAATCACTGTCAGATCTCAAACTCTTCAAGCAGTTTTGTCAAACTTTAATTACATGACTACAATCTGTCCAAGAATTTTATTACATTAATAACAATGTTCCTAATTAGCATTTATTGTTTATATTATTGAAATTCCAAATTACACGACCAATTGATTTTTCCCCATTGCCCTCATTAAGTCGCAGTGAAATGCATTCTAAAATAGATTGGCATTTAATTCCTTTAGAAAGTGCTGATTAGATCGAGTGCTTTTTTCACTGCATTTGGTTGTATGAAGCTGCGTTAGGTTTTAATTTCTTGTTAGTATGAAGCTGAGTCACCGCTGAGCTCCTTTTCCACTGCTACACAGGTGCCTACTGGAAAAATACTCCTCCATGGCTTAGTCGAGGACTTAGGAATAAATGGAAGCAAAACAAATGTCCCCAGACAGCAGACTCGATGTGGGATGAAATGCAAAGCTCAGACGGGTGTTGGAAGTATTCAATTTGCTTCATGAGCCAACTTGGAATTATTAAGGAGTGTTTGGCTAAATATGTAGATTTTGGTCTTTTGCCGTGTTCTTAGGGAAGGCTCTGTCTGTGCTTGTCCCCTGTCCTTTCCTCCACACCAGCTGCACACACCTCTGGTCTGCCATGAAAACTCAAGGTGTGGATGGAAATGAGGTCCAGTAACTAGGATACAGCGCTGGTTTGAAGCGCAGGTTTCTTGCATATCTTCATCAAGTCACTTGATCCTCATTAAGGTTTCTTTCTATGTAATAGCATATTATGTGTTTAATAGGACTGAAAAACATGTGGCTATATGAGGACCTCCATGGTTTCATAAATATTAAGCCAGTTTTTCCCTGAGCATCCCATAAGGGTGCCTTGTATTGTCTCAGGGGTATACCTTCTTGACCTCCTTGCAGATCCTGAAACACATTCAGAGCAATGTCACAGAATCATAGAATCATGTCCCTGCCACGGGCAGGGACACCTTCCACTGGATCAGGATGCCCAAGACTCATCCAGCATAGCCTTAAACACTGCCAGGAATGGGGCAGCCACAGCTACTCTGGGCACCCTGTACCAGCACCTCAGCACCCTCACAGGGAAGAATTTTTTCCTTCTATCTAACCTGAACTTCCCCTGTTTCAGTTTGAACCCATCACCCCTTGTCTTACCACTACAGTCTCTGAGGAAGTGTCCCTCTCCAGCGTCTTTGTAGGTCCCCTTCAGATACTGGAAGGCTGCTATGTGGACTCCATGTAGGAGATGTCACAGGCTACCACGTGTCACAGACTGCCATATGAATTGCTCTTTTTCATCCTCAATTGCCCCTTTTCATCACACTTATTGGATGAAACACTCAGGTAGCTCTGCAGACAATGGATACTCCAGCAGATGGAACAGTGTGCTGAGGCAGGGAATGAAGAGGTGATGCAGTGTCCTGTCCTGACGAGGACCTAACCAGCAAGTCTATGCAAGTCCTGTATATGTAACATGGGAAAACTTTTCTGGGGTCTGAGATTAGTGTAGTCATGGCAAGGCACACATTTCAGGGAAGTTCCTCCTCTTTCATTGCCTGCTGCGCTTTCCTATATCAAACAACTCATAGAAGGCAAGAGAAACAAAGTAGAACATCTGCAGACAAGTGTCCTGAAGAGGGACACCCCACTCCCACCCATCTAATACCAGGAGTTTCTGTCCTAATTGAGCATCACCATTAGTGCAGTCCTGTGCTGGGCTGCGGTTGTGGTTGTGCTGGGACAGCCTTGTGCACAGGTTGGAGGGCACTAGTGGTGGATGCATTCTCACAGACCCAGTGCTGGATGATGCAGAGGTACCCCATTATGTCAGCTAATAATGCAAAAGGCAGAAACGCATGCAGGTGGAAGTGGGTGTGTAGGTGGTTGAAGAGGGATGTTGAAGGACACTCCCCTTCTGTGCTCTATTTAACACAACGGAACTTTGCTCTGAAGTGGGAACATTGAGGGCACTTTCCAGCCCCTTTTTCTCTCACAAACGGACAGGATTCCCATCTTATAAGTGGCTCTTCTCAAAGCTCCTCTCAGCATTCATGCTTGTTTTCTTTCCTTAGTACTGGGATAAACCTCCATTTCTTTGAATTTCATGTTTTTTTTTCTTTTTCCTTACAAATCCAAATTTAAATTTGCCAAATGTTTTTCTGGGAATGCTTCTTGCTGAGCCCAGACTGTATCTGCAGCTGAGCGTATTGGGGCTGTGTGTGCTGGATTGTTGATGCAGGGCACTGGTCTCAGGCTGATGCCACCATCTGCTCCTGTGACAGAAGTGCAATAAAAAAGCCTGATGCCGAGGCTCTTCTCATGCTGCTTTTACATGTGAAGCTTGACAAAACACAGTGTTTACTTTTATATAATCTTTTTTCTTTTTGCCAAATGATCATTTTTGTTAGGACACCCCCACCCCACCCCTCCATTGATTTCTTATTTCACCAGGTTTTTCTTTCCCCCAAATAGGGTAAAGAACCGTCTGCTTAAAACTCTGCCAAGAGCAAAAAATTCTCTCTTCCAACATATTTGCTCACATGGGAAGAAAACATGTCTTCCCATCCCTCTATCAGCTAAAATATGGGATAGACCTGTCCTCTAAATCAGGTGGTGCAGTGTCAGCTCACCTGTGCAAGGAGCTAAACCTGCATCTTCATCCCTGCCCCAAGCTGCATCCAGGGAAGTATGGGTTTTACATGCACTGATGCTCCAAATGGCTGGAAATACTTGACACAAGTTTTTTACAGCATCTATTGCCCAGAGACCCAGGGCTCAGCATTGGGCTGGGGCTGCAGTAGTCAGTGCCGTAGGGAACATGTTGCAGTGGTTTGTATAATGGGATATGCATGGGTGGTGATGGCACCAGGGACAATTTTTATCTCTCTGATAGCACTCTGTACTCTGCCAATGTACAGGAAAGGGTAGGCTTAAGATTTCACTTCGTAGAGGGGGAAACTGAGTCACGGAGCAATGGAGCATTTGCTGTAGTGCCAGAGCTGGGAAGAAATCCAAGTATCCTGATTATGAAGCCCTTGACCCAGACACCACCCCACGCTGCCTCTTTATTAAGCATCTTCTAAGACGTCTTAAAAAAGCCTTACAGAAAGGCTCCGTTGTTCTCTTGCAAGCTCTATATTAGCATCTGAAACACCCGTGCTAAATTTGAGGAGGGAGGGGGAGGTGAAAGCGCATGAGTAGCTACTTTGATTAGGTAATAAAGTATCAATTTATTTTTTATAAATACAGAGAAAATTCAAACCAGCTGGCACTTGCAGTACCTCTTTGCACGCCACATTTCCAGGGAAATATCCTCCGATTCTCTGGAATCTACCCTATGCATTATCATGCCGGAGGGTTCATGGACACTCTCTTTGCTGTCTCGCTGCCGTCAGCCAGCCACATATGAAGGCAAGGAATAGGGAGACTTTTGCAACTGCTTTCAGTGAATTTTCTCCCTCTTGAATGCTAAGGGGCTGCAGAGCCCATCGCACATGAGGCTTTGGGAAGAGATGGTTATTTCTCTGACAGCCCAGAGACCTCTGCTGATGCCAGCTCCGTGAGCACTGATGGCTTGCAGAGGATGCTCATAGACAAAACTGGTTGGGTGCAAGTATATGCTTGGAAGCATACCCACAGGGATGTGCAAGCCCATTTGAACGTACCTCCTGGGTGTCTGCTTCTCTTGTCATGTTTATGTCTGAATGTCTACCTGAGGCACACCAACATGACCTGTAGAGAGAAACAAAGCAGAGGATTACGAAGAAGAAATGGCTATTATAGAAGCAGGAGTACAGTCATGAGGCTGCAGAGAGGGTGGGAATGATCCATAGCCATTGGACAGGAAAGAAGAAACAGGTTTAAACTGCAGGAAGGGGATTTCAAGCAAGATACAAGTAAATCACAGTGACAAGAATTAAGTGTTTGCTGACTCTCTGGAGAGAAGGAGACTTGCTGTTTTGAGGAATCTTTGAGAGTAACATATCTGCCAGGAAGGCTGGAGAAAGGCTTGTTTCGGGGAAGACGATGACTGATAGCTCTCTGCATCCTTTTCAGCCCTCTCAGCTGTGACCCTGTACCCCACAAGCTACAGCAAGAACTGAGCTATTGTAGTACTGGTGGGAAGAAAAACTTTTGAGAGCAGTCTGAAGGCAATCCCCACTGTGCTCTTTTCCCAACTACAGGGTCTATGCTGAATTAAGCAAAAAACCTGTTGAACTGAGATTTCCCAAACCCCCAATGTTCCATCCCAAAGAAATAGCATCTTCTGATAAAGTTTGGTTTAACCATGACACTCAGGAGTGACTCTGGGTAAAGGAATACATATTCTCCCACCTTCGTGTTGATAAAAGCAAAGGTGGAATAGCGCAGAATAGAAAGATCTTGTCCCCTGGAGGGAGTTTCTGGTGGGGTCTGTGAGCCTTTGGGGCTCATCCTACAGAGAGGAGGCAAATATGGGACCTGAGTGCAGTCCTGCCTTTATCCAAGCCATGCTGCGCAGCACCTCACATTCATAAGACGCCGTTTCTGATCTTTCCTTTTCTGTGATTTTTTTTTTTTTTTCTCATAGGAGAGCTATATTCTGCAACATGCTGAACTCCACAAACAAACTAGGATTCTATTTTAGGCTCCAAATTGATGTATCCAACTGGCAAGGAAATTAGCATGGATTAATTAGAAGGAAGATGAAAGACTTTGGTAAGCAGCGTTGCGAGCAGCAGCCTTTATTAAAGCTCCACAATGCATTCTCTTCTTATCATAGGATATAGCATGAGATGAATACTAGATATGAGCAAGCCACTGACTGGGGCTGACAGGATGGTAGCGGTGCTTAAGTGGCACCTCCCCTGGTTAGGAAACCCTGTGCTTCACTTGCCAGAAGGCATTTTCATGCTCTGACACCTTCCTTTCGCCATTATTTCTTGCACGGCTTCATTGGGCTCCGCAGCCCCTCAGAGCTGCATGAGGCTACTTCAGCCTCATACAAACAAGCCTGTACAGCTCCACTGATAAAGAGGCTAACAAACAATCTGATAAGTAATAGCTTAGCTGGCAAACAATTCATCACATCAACAAAAGCATTTAAAGGGGAGAAAAGGGAGGCAGAAGCAAGACAAAACTCAAAGAGTTCTGCTGCTGTGAGCTGTTAGTAGGGCAACATGGGAATTTTGCAAAGGTACTTGCCTTTCTTCTCCGTCCTCCTGCACAGCTCAGGCATTGGACTTTCTGTTCCCAGACTTTCAGCTCAGATCAGCAACCCGTGTCACTTCAGAGCTCCGGCTTCTGGTACTCTTTCAGCATCCTGGAAGGGCACAAGGATGCACCAGCTGAGCAAATGAAGCTTGGGGCAGTTAATTAGAGCAGAACTCAGTGCCCTGTAAGCCTGCCCTCAGCTCATCGGGTCATTTCCAGAAGGTGGATAAAGCATGTGTTACACTCGAGTCCTCCAGGACAGCCACAAATTTTAATGAGAGATTATGTGATTTTACCCCTGTAGATTTAAAGGAATCACTTGACTCCTTGGCAATACCCTCCTTTGCCTCCTCTTCCTTTCCTGCTCTATAATTGTTCCTTTCTACCCCCTGCTGCTCCCTCACACCAATCAACTCCCTTCAGTCTTCTGATACACGTTATATATGTCTCATTATTTGGGTTTATGCTGTTAACTATTTGCTGTTTGAATTCCCTCTTGGCCCTCAAGTTTCCACCATAAATGTGATAAGTTACAACATCTGTTCTGCCAGGGCTGGATTTCCACTCTCAAAAGATTGTTATTTTACTTTAAAAAGCCCCAAAGCGCTGCAACTCACAGCTCTCGGTGCGTCTTCCTCCATTTTCATGGGAGCACCACAACCCCCTGCATGACACTTTTCCTGCCACGGGAATGCAAAGGAACTACACTTTTTTGGAGGAACTTTCTGCAGTTTTGTGTGACTATTGCATTCTGAAGCCTTGTGTCTACTTTACAATTAGTTTGTGTGAGAAAAGATGCTGCTCCATTTTCAAAGCTCTAAAATCGCATTTTGACAATTTCCACATGAAAACTGGATTATTTTTTCTTTACAGAGATACCGTTAGGAAATGTTGGGAAGCTCTAATAGGAAACATGAGACTTTGAGCCAAGAGAATGCTTTTCACCCTTTAAATTCATCCGAAGTTTTACTTCTAGGGCAAAACCATTTTCATCCTCACTGTTAAAAAAGAGCTTAAAAGAAAAAAATGCAAGGAAAAAGAATGTTCTGTTTGTCCAAGCCCAGTTCTGAGCCTAGCTTCTTTTAAGTAATTATATATTTGCTATCAGGGATTTTGTGTGTTAATCAGCAGCATGGCTTCACCGGTGAGGTGCTAAAGGACTTCTGTATGCTGAGCAACACCTGAAGTAACAAGTCAGGACAGGGTGAAAATCATTGCCTCAAAGGGCTTCCAAACATTGTAGAAAAGATGAAGAGAGCAAAGAATCTTCCTTCAGCTCACAAACCTGGATGGCAGCATGAAACATGGTCTTTTGCCTGCTAGCCACCAGCCCAGAGGTAACCTGTGTGATCTGGGATGTGGAAAAGTGTGTTATCATGGTGCACAGGCTGATGGTGAACAAACAAGTGTGAAGATCATGCCAGGAGTGATGGAGAGCTGATCCTAGTGGGTGCTGGTGTCCTGATGGGGTGAACACACGTTGTGAGCTCCTTGCTTCATCTGTGCACAGATCCCAACCATTCAGAACTGGCACAGCTGCTATTGCCCACTCCATCTCCAGTGGCAAAACTCAGAGCTCGTCTTCAGGGAAATTCATGAAAGTGAAATGCATGAATAGCAGTGAAATAGCAGCCGTGGTGCCTAGCATTTTCTCCTTCAGCTTAGCAAAGAATGGGCACATTCTGTACCAGCTCTCTGCCTTTTTTAGCAGAGCTCAGTGTGGGCTAGGAGGATTATCCGGGCAGCTGAAGAGACAGGAGGTGATTTGGTTTCGATATCTTGGCTTCCCACCACAGAGGTCATCCCAAAGAGCAGAGAAGTGGTTGTGTGAGAACCTAGGGGAAGCTCAGTGATTTTAAGAGGTTTTCCATTCCAGAATGGAACAAAAGCCAGGGAGATTTAACTGTCTTCTTGAAGGAAAACAGCAGGGGAAAAAGAAAAGGTGTGGGGAGGACTCAAAGGGTTCGGTTTCTGCTTTTTTCCTTTTTCATTTGGTTTTACAATGCATTTCCCTTTTTGAAACACGGGAAGGAGACATCTTGAAACACTGCATTCCAGAAAGACCCGAGTGAAGGCTTTCAACCTTATCAAAGGGCCCATCTCCTTTTTCTCTTCCTTTTTTTCTTTTTTTTTTTTCTTTTTTTTTCTCAAAACTAGTTTTGTCCCAAAGGCAACACTTTTAAATGAAGCACTCTGCTTTGGAAAAATTGACCTGTTCCAGTGGAATATAATTCAGTGAAAGAATTTTGCAGCTTGGGTCGACATGCTGTCAGTGCCACACCACTGGGAAGGGGGCTTAGATGTCCCCACAGCCCTTTCCTTCTCAGTAGGAATACCTAAGACAGTACCATAAGAACACTGCAAGCCAAATCAAAAATCTCTGTAAATAATCTTCACAGTACTACGAGGTCCTCAAACTGTTTGTCAAACCAAGACCAAGGCATCATGATTTTTCCTGAGAACCATCTTCAAGGTTGCAACAACTCCAGGATAAAGCAGTTTTTGATTAATTATCCCCCTGTGAAATAATCCATGTGTTTTTTATAACACTTACAAACTTTTACCACCCACAACATCCTGTGGCAAGAAGTTACACAGGTTAACCTTCATATACTAAAAGTCAGATCTCTTTGCTTCTCTTGAACATGCTTCCTTCTCATTTTATGTGCTGCTGCCTCAGAAAAGGCAGAAAAGCATCAGACCACAGCCATCTTTTGCTTACTATGTCAGACTTGCTGGACTCTGATCCTACCTGTCCTTAATCATCACACAGACTGTCCTAATCTGGTAGTCCATGAAGCCCTTCTTCTACATCTATGGGGCAGCTGCTCCTTGCCCTCAGTTACTCTTCAACTTGCAGAAGTCCCAATTAACCCTAACCCTCATATATTTGAAAACAATAATAAAGAGCTGAAAGTTACCCTCTATCTCTGTAACTCTGATCCCGCCGGTACTTTTTCCTTCCTTCTTTATTTAGGTCTTACACAGTGCCAAAATTGCCCCCATTATGAGTTGATGTAGGTAACTTTATTTTAAAATAACTTAAAGTTTTCCTGTTTTCTATCTAAATACATACCTTGGATTGAGGGGAGTATTTCTGGTAATTTTATCATTTTTTCCAAATAATTTCAGTCTGAAAATACATTGAAAAATATCTCCGAAGGGCTAGAATGCATTTGGTTTGCATTTTCAAATCTGGATTTTTCTTTAAAATGGTATTTTGCTTAAATTTAGAATGGGGAGTAGGTGATTTCCTATTTGGGAAGAACAACATGCACCCCCTTACCAAAGAGAAACGGTGGCATATGAGACCTGTTCTACAGCATTAGGGGCATTGGTCAGGCTGGAAGAAAGAAGCTGCAGCCTGTGAAAGAAGAAATAGCCAATGTGTTGTAATTTAGCAGCTGGTTTCAAATTGGCCAAACTGCACTGAAATTCTCTCTTTTCAATAAAGAAAAGCCCTCATCCCCACCATCTCAATATGACAGGCTAAAATCACTGAGCTCCCTGCAGGATGCTGGTGACATCCTGAACACTGCAGCTCTCAGACGGATTCCCGGTTGGAGATTAGCGCTTTAGGAGTGATCAGGCTGTGATTACAGCTTCTTCAATGAGTGCCTGTCAGCTCTTTCCCAAAAAATCAGGCTGTGAAGCGCTGTCTGCCCTGTTCAGGATAGTCCTTCTTCAGAGGATGCAGTCCTTTGACGTTGGTACCTTGCCGGCTGCAGTGCAGGCAGCAGAGTGAGGAGGTGAAGCGAGTGGGAAGAGGGGAATGATTCTTGCTTCCAGCACTCCTGAGCCACTGCTTAAATCATTTAACGCCAAATAAATTATGGTGTAATTTAGCTGCATAGTATTTCATGCTCAATTAGTGCCACTTTAGAGAGAGGCAGTTCTCTATGGAGGATGAAGCTCAGGAATTTCACTCTGCACTGGAGGGGGGGGGGACCATGTATCTATGGAAGATAAAGGGGTAACCACGGCAACAACACAACTCTGGGCGAAGCCGGGAAGAGAGGAGCGGCTGCGAAGGAGGAAAAGGTAGATAAGAGACAGGCCACCAATAGGTGTTATTTGGGAAACAGACATATCTGCTGGAGAAATGGTGCTACTGGCTGGGCAGGCAGTGTTTCTGTAGGGGCCCACCAGTTTGGTAAGTGTGGTCTGCCCCAGGGACACAGTCACCCCTGGACAAAGCAAACCCAAAAGTCTGGGTCAGTGTGCAAGGGAAGCCAATATCCTGCAGGAGAAACCTGGTAGGGAAATCAGAGTGGGCTGGTGGTCATACTGGAGCTTGGAGACCATTGCTAGAGCTCATGCTCATGGAGGTGTACCAGGTAGCTTTGACCTCTCATTCATCATATCCACTGCAGTGCAGGGCACTGGTGTGGACATCAGTGTAAGATGTTTGGGATCCATATCCACTGCAGTGCAGGGCACTGGTGTGGACATCAGTGTAAGATGTTTGGGATCCCTGGGCTATCCTCTTCTTGCTGCCCATCTCCCTTGCAACCGGTATCTGAGCAGGTAAGATGAAAGATATCCAGGGGTTCAACCATGCAGTGAGGGTGCAGCAGCTTGGGGTTGAAGTCCATAAGGAGGGTTTGTCTCCCTTCTAGCCTGTGAAAATAAACACCTGAACATCCCAATGGTGCTCAAAACACGCCCTCTGAATGACACTAACCCAGTGGGAGAGTGATGGTGGTACTGAGACAGTCCCAATTTTGGCACAGCTCTGTGTCATTGACTCCTCAATAGGATATTTCCCTTTTAGTGTGGAGGCTCACTGAGTATATCTTGAGCAACTGTGTCCTCGCCACGTGCCTAAGGAGTCAATGCCCCAAGCTAATACATCTATGTGACAGAAAGCATTTCCTGACGTTCAGACGTGATTTTTCTTGCTCGATTTCATTCCCTTCCTCCCAGAGAAACCACCAGGGGACCCTTAATAACCTCCCCCCTCCTCTCAGGTTCTTGCAGACAGGCAAGTCCTCCCTTTTACTCCTCCTTCAGGCCTTTCCCCACAGACTTTTCATCATTCCTGCCCTTTTCTGAAGTGCCTTCATGCTTCCGGCATCTTTATGGTGTCCAGGAAGTCACACAAGCACTGTTCCCAGGAGAGAGGTCTGATCCAGATGAGTCCTGTCTCCAGATGTCTCCTTGCACAAGACCCATATGCAGGCAGCAGAACATTCAGCCAGCTCCCTTATGGAGTGCAATGGCAGGGTCAAGCCTACCCACACTCTTGGCCTTACCTTGTTGTTAACTTAAATAATAGCAGCAAAACCAACCTTCAGCCTTTCTCCTCTACCTTGGCTGCTTCCTGGAGTCCCAGTCCCTAGATTCCACTTCTTGCTCCTCCCACAGTATCTGAGCCTCCACTGTAATTTTAAGTCAAGGTGCATTTGTCTGTAGGTTGAGCCAACCAGAACCTCTCATGAGGTGCACCAATTCACCTGATAGTAGGTTGACTCAAGAGAAGATGAGGTTATGCTATTGAAAAGGATGCTGACTTTACAACTGAGAAGAAATTTAACAAGCAGAGGGTAGAATAAAGCTTTCCTAAAATGGAGCATGAAAGTTTCCCTCTTTAACAAGATCCTGCAGGTCTGGGAATAAAACAGAAGCAGTCCTATAGAGATCTTAACCACAGGTGTGGAAAACGCATGGGGAGCAATGGGCAACGATTTGAAATGACAGACAGCAATGTGGCGTGAATGAAGACACTAGAATACCAGACACAACAAAACCAAATACTCCAGTGTCTAAATAGCACAAAAGAAAAGAAATGAGGGTACAGAGTTAAGGCTGTAAAGAGGATATAATAAAGTGCTCCATGGATATGCCAGCAGTTGTGGAATGAAAAGGAATGAGACGCAGCATAAGGTATTTAAACATCCTCTTCCAGCCAAATAATTCTGGAAGAAAACCACAGGTCATCTGTCATGACCCCCTTTACAGCACAGCCCTCTTGTGTAGAGCAGGGAGTTGCATCTGGTTTCTACTGAACGGCATCCAGCAACATGCATTTCAGTGGAGCATCTTACAGAAAATCAACCCTTGCTTTAAAGATGTGAAGAAATTACCACATCCCAGAAGTTACCACATCCCTGGGATTTTGCCTGAATGTCTGGTCACATTTTCTGCTACAAATCTGGGCCTTAAGTCTTACTGGAATTTGTCTGACCTTAATTTCCAGCTGTTGGATGTTTTGTTCCTTTCCCCATGTGACTGAAGAGTCTTTCACACCTTGTATTTTCTTCCTGGGAAGGTACTTGCACATCGCAATCAGTTAAATCTCAATCTTCTTTTTGATGAGCTAAACAGATCAGGATTTTTCAGTCCCTCATTGCAAGGCTGTTTTAATTCCAGCTCCACAGTAATTTTTGAGGCTCTTTCTGCATTGCTTTAATTCGTTCAACATTAACATCTTATTTTCCTGCTCTCATCTTCCTTCCCAACAGTTTCACTCATAATTCCCTAGAGATGTGGAAAATTAGTCTTTCTGAAGCATTGAGTGTGCATGTGATGTGTGTTTCCCCAGCCAGGACTTTCCTCCAAAAGATGACATAAATGAAATGAAATTACAATTGCTGGTATCAAGCAATCACCAATTTCCAAAAGCAGTGATCTTACTGATCATTTCATGCTTACTTATCTTACTTCTCCTCTCTTACTGACACAGTGTTTCTTAGCACTCTGGTGTTGGGAAAGACAGCATCTTTAGTTTTAAGCATTTGCCTGAAGCTCCCTTCGAGGAGTATAACATCTTGAAGGAAGAATTTAGCTGCAGAATCATAGCTGCTGATTAATACAGCCCATTGCATGCCCCTTCATGGGACAAAATAATGGCTCTCAGAGGGTTATGGCATGCGATTTGCCCCAGACTTGCTTTCTCTCAGTATCTCACTATATTTGTCTCATATTTCCTACCTAGGTTCTTCTTGTAGACCCCTTTCACCCAGTAACCCTTCTCCCATAGCCTGTCCGCAGTCTAGGCCTTGACCTTGACAACAAAAAGCAAGCAGCTTTTCAGGGTCAGACCTTGCTTTGCAAATTCTTCCTCTTGGCTCTGTCTAAGGGGTTGTGCTGTTTAGTATCATCCCAGGATGTTATTAATGTGTTGTTTACTTCCTCCTCCCTGTCATTAATAAAGATGTTAAACTAAACCAGCTCCAACATCAATCCCTGTGGCACCTTCTGGACACCTCCCTCCCCACATGGTCCCCTGTAGTTTATCATGGTTCTCTGTTTACACACCTTAAGCCAATTTTCCATCAGGTGTCTCAGCTTGTACCCACTTCAATTCAAATCCATTTGCCAGGTATGGGTTCAGAAGGCACTCTATCCAATGCTTCATTAAAGGTGGCCTCTAGATATTTGCATTACTCTTCAGTTAATACAAATGACTTCAGCTGAAGAGATAACACACAGATTGGAGAATATATTAAGCAGAAGATAGGGCCATGTTTTGTGTACAGGCAATGGTTATCAGCAAAGGTGTTTAAGTTCAGGGGAGCTAGGGAATGCTAATTTCCCATGCTCCTTGCAGGGTGGAGTTTGATTCTGGTCCACATTACTCAGTGAGAACAGTTTTGCTTTGTTTTGTTCAAAACACAATTACTATTTTTTTAAGAACTTGCTATATCATGCAATTGGTTTCTAAACCTAGGAGATGTGAGAGGTTTCTAAAGTGCTTGATAACTCTCAGCATAGGTGTATTGCCTGGAAAACACTGATTTACTTAAAACTGATCCCTCTTGCAAATTTGGAACAAATCTAGCAAAGAAAGATATGGGAAGGGATGTCTGTCCAGGGTGTTGTTACATCCTGTCTGTTTTCAGTGTGAAGTGTTTGATTTATGGATCAGAGCACCTATGCAGGCAGCAGGAGAAAGCCAAATGATTGACTTGCCATATGGACAGGCTTGAGATGTGCCTTTCATCTAGGAGCAGGGAGACAGTTCTGTCTGAGAGGGCTGGGTCTCAGCGCATGCAAACCCTGTCTTTGCTGCTGGGGGAGGCTGGAAGCTCTTGCAGCCTGCTGACCTGGGAGAGGGTCTCCAGATGCGGTGACCCTGCAAAGAGCTGCTCTTTAGGGGATACATGTGGCAGAGAAACTACTGCCAGGACAAACCTTGATGTGCTGCAGGCAGAGTCAATAGGTGTCACGGCAGGTCAGAGAGGGATCACATTCCCATTACCTTACTTCATCTTTTCCCCTTCCTTCTAGCGAGGATCCCCATTACAAAATGTACAAGTCAGGCAGAACAGCCCATCTCCCCTTGCTCATGTGTGTGTGTGTGTGTGTGTGTGTGTGTGTGTGTGCAGTCATTTTTCCTCCTCTGTCTGAATGCAAAGCTAGCTTGTGAAGAAGCCATTAATCTGAGCCCATGCCTTGTGCTCCTTTTCTGCTGTGGAGGACTCTGGAGGACGTGCTGGAACGAGCCGCTCTGCTGTGCTAATGCCTCCTAATCTTCCCTTCTACCCTGATAGTCTCCAGCAAACTCTCACTGAGCTCTGGGGCTATACGTCTTCACGGCTGCTCACCAGGGGCATCATTAGGAAAGGGCTCTTAAATGGCTTGACATTCATGGCTTCCCAGAGGAATGGAGCCGCTGACAGATCTCTCCATTTGGAATATGAAATCTATTTGTTCAGATGCATAATGACCGATCTGTCTTCTCAGAGGGGCTGCTGCTGAGTCCTGGGACAGCTAGTTACGGTGCTACAGGCCAGCAGCTGCATGCTGAAACCACAGCGGGGGCAGCCCTAAGAGACACTGATTAGAGGAAGGGGTAAAAAAATGGCCCTGGGGGACAGAAGAAGGTGAAGAATTACAGGACTAGTCCAGGGATGGAGAAGATCTGGAGAAAGAGGGAAGAGCCCCAAGGCATCTAAGCAAGACAGCGTGCTGGACTACTATGAAGCTGGAGGGAACAAAAGGCAGCAAAGGCTGGTTGAGAGGTCAGGTCATGGTGCTATCTCCCATAAGAAGCCTTGGAATTGGCCACATTTTTCTTGTTTACAGGCAGCATCTGGGTGTTCATCCTCCTATGCTGCACCAATCCTGATACCAAGTGAATTTGGTCACTGCTAGTTCCTCTGTTGCTGGTCAGAGCAGTGTGGAGAGCAAGCTGGAACAGAAAATCTGTGCAGTGCGCTGCTAGGGGCCCTTAGCCTCCTTAATTTCATTCCATTCAAAGCCTTGAGCAGCAGCAGAGCAAGGAAAGAGACTCTGGGAGCAAGAAAATGGCAGAGCCCTGATGGGCAAACAGAGAAGAGACGTGGGACCTCAGAAAGCATTGTGAAGGAAGAGAAGGTCACTGTGCTTGGGATCATGTAGTTAAAAGTCAAAGGAAAACACACAAAGGACAAGGCAGATGTCGGAAAAGCTTCACCTGAAACAGGGGACACCTTTCTGAGACCTGGAGAAACAACCTGGAAACAGCACTTGGTCTGCAAGTGACCTGCGTAGAGCCAGCATCCGGACTGACTGCTTTGTAGTGCCAGTGATGGGAGCTGCAGGGGGGTTGCAGGCTCTGATTCCTGAGGAATAAGGGCAGGAGATGCCCAGGGTACTGAAAGCTTTCTCCCAGCCTTTGCCAAAGGACACAGCTACATTTTAGGACCCCCAGCCCTTGACAGTCTCCTATCTCAGCTGCATCAAGGTTTTGACCTCTCCCACTCAGGCACGGGATTTTTGCTCCAAGGGGAATCCCAGCATTTCACCGTCTGCTTGCTTTTTCCAAAAAAAAGGGATGGAATAGTTACCATTTCGAAATTTTCCACAGAACAATAATTAAACAAACAAACAAACAAAATCAGAAACAACAGAAAATTTGGACTGAAGCAAAATGTTTTGATGCCGTGAGAAGGTCCAACAGAGTGTGCTGAAGGAAAATGCAGATAGGGGTATATGAGAAGCTAATGTGAAATAATTCTCAGGCAGAGCTCCCCTCTATCCCCGTGGCTTGGCATCAGTTAGTCTGTAGAGGAAGAGGCATCTGGGGACACCACCATACCTGCTACTTCAATGCCAAAGCATCTGTGCTTGGTCTGCCTCCCGCCTTCCACCACAAATGAACTCTTTCTCAAAGTGGAAAACAGCTGAAGATGCCTGGACTTGTCCCACATGGATGGGAGGGCTTCCCAGGCACAGAGAGCCCTGACTGCCACGAATGCTCCTCAGCCCTGCTGCCTGCTAAATCAGAAACATGTTAATTGAATAAGAAAGAGCCACTTCTCTGCTTTACCGTGCTCCATCAACAGACTGGTTGGCTATGCTGGACCTGAGGGGTTCTTTCAGGGAGCTCTTGGCAGCATTCATTACAGGATTGTTTGCCTCTGTAATTACAAACAACACCAAGGAGATGTGCAATGAGCTCAGGGATGCCTTCAATATCGGCATTCCTCTGTTTGCATTGGGTTATCAGTGTACCATGAATTTCTGGGCGTGTGAATAGGGGCAAATGCCAGCTGGGGTCCAGAAAGGGAGAGAGCTGTAGTGAGTGCTGAGCTCCCCGAGGTTTCCAGCAGCCAAGCTCATGTCTAGCACTTGCCCTGATTATTGTGGTTAGATGAAAAAGTTAGGCAGAAGTTCTTCCCTGTGAGGGTGCTGAGGCAGTGGCACAGGTTGCCCAGAGAAGCTGTGGCTGCCCTATCACTGGCAGTGTTCAACACCAGGTTGGATGAGGTTTGGAGCAACGTGCTCTACTGGAAGGTCGCTGCCCATGGCAGGGATTTGAAGCTGGATGAGCTTTAAGGTCCCTTCCAACCCAAACCATTCTGTGATCCTGTGGTTCTACAAAGGGTCTAACACACACCTGAGAGGTGGCTTTCCTCACTGAGTCACCCCTAGGTGTGCAGCCAGCACGGGTGTGGAGCTGGAAGTGCAGAACATGACTGGGGTTGGGATAGGAGCTGTATGGTATGGTTCAAAATCAAACCAGCCTGGAAGGTGTCACCTCCATCACTATCTTCATGGCCCCACAGACTCAGCCTGTTTCCCAAGCTGTCACCTGGGCTTCTGCCTTGCTCCTTATCCTGCTGGGTGTGTTAAGTTGAGGTTGATGGTGTTACTTCACATGCAACACCCTGTGCTGCTGTGTTGTTGTAGAAACAGCCTTGGAGCTTGCAACAGGATTCTGTGTGGCAGGGGCATCTGCAGCAGTGAGGAGGAAGAAGTGAGAGTAGGCAGCAGAGCTCAGCCAGGGCACCTAAAATGCCTGTCTCTCTTGTAAACAGCTCTCAGGTGGGAGGCTGTCAGGATGGCAATATGATGCAGACTGAATGCTTCTCTCTTTGTCTAAAGAGAAGGGAGCAGAAGCTTTGCTTCAGCCAGAGCTGAACCTAAATTCACAGCCATATCCAGTCCAAGCTGAGCCATAACGACAGTGGTGCAGCTTTGCTTGGTCTGTGAGAGCAGAGGTGTGTGTGAAATCCTCTTGCTATGTATTCATCCCTGTCTGAAAGCGCACGTATTGATGTTCACCAAGGACCAGCTGATCCATGGGAAACCACCCACCTGAGAGTCTGACTGTTCCCCCAGATGGAGTTAGGTCCAAGATTCAGCTGAGGCCCAGATAACTGGGAGAGGTATGAAAGTGGCTTTCTCAGCCTCCATGCAAAAGCATCACTCATGATACAGCAGCAAAAACAGTAAGCCCCTTGGGACTGGGGCTGTCTCTGACCATGTAGATGGATGAGGATGCAGCCTTGTGGTGTATCTTGGAGGTGATGGAGCAGCCCTGAGAGTGACAAACACTTATCAGACACACTTCTCCAGGGACTGGTACCTTAGCTCCTTGTGTATGTAAATCATGGGTGTCCCAAAAGAGAAGCTGTCTCCTCTTACTAGCAGCTCACAGCAAAAACAGAGTGACCCAAGTACTTGTCCCTAAACAAAAGAAGCCCAACCAAAACATTGCCTTCCTTAGCAGGCTTTTTCCTGTTTTGAGACGGTGAATAAAAAGACGTGTTTGCCAATGAACTGGAAGGTGCCAAGGGTGCAATATCCTGGCTGGAGTCACACCAGACAAACTGTGCAAGCAAGATAAACCCTGGCTATGGGCATTTAGTGGGCAGGCTGTGAAATGCAACATCAAGGCATTTCAAAACCAAGTGATCCTGCTATGTCTTATACACAACGTCTCCAGCTCCTCATTGTAAGAGGAATTTATTTCCTGCCTAATAGTCCCTTTCAGGTTGTTAAGACATCTCAGTCTGCCCGGTGTTGAAGCTTATTCTGGAGCAGTTTATTGAAGGCAGGTCCCACCAGTCCGGTTTTGCTGCTCACTCTGGAGTCTCAAAGGCATACCCTGGGTGGGAGAGGGTCAATCTCTTCGTCCTCACCAGGAAGCAGAGGTGTTGACATGCCAGGAGCACATCAGAACCAAAAGCCTGATGGAATCTGTAATGTCCCTATGTGCTGAGGGTTTGCACTGAGCCCTAATTCTGCTCCACAGGGACTGTATCAGAGAGGGGGCAGAGTGGCTGTTGGGGTTGAGATGGGATGCTGGATGTGAAGGCCTCCTGCCCGTACCTCAGATTTCTCCATAAACAGATGTGGCGAGGCAACACCTCAGTAACCCCACTGACCCTCAGCTATAAAATCACCACAGCCTTTTTTTTTCCCCTTCAGCTCCATAAAAAGCTGCTGCCATGGTACAGACACCTTGCCAACACTGCAGGCATGCGTTTTGTCTTCCTCTCTCTGTTGTCATCCAATAGTATGCTTCCAGGAGCATCAGCACCCCAGGGCCACTTTGCAGTTTTTGGCCCTGCTCCTGCAAAGGCACAGTGTGTCCTGCAGATTTGGCTCCACATTGTGTGTTCGACCCAGCACCATTTACTGCTCAAGGAGCAGAGCTGAGCTGACAAATAAAGGCCTGGCTCCTTTGTTGCTGGTTTCTAGCAATAAAAAAGTGCTGTAAACTTTATGCATACTCCCAGGTGACAGCTGTAGAGTGGAGGGACACATTTGCTGTATTTTTTATTTCTCCTCTTTGATTTGGGATTTTGTTTCCCCTTTAACTGTGGTACAAGGGTATATGCAGGGAGGATGCCTCTTTCTTTCCTTTGCTGACCTCTGGCAGCTTCTGTTGCCAGAGCTTCCTATGTGGGGTGATTTGTCACCAGGAAAGACAGTCATGGTACCGCAGGGTAGAGTCTGATGGAGGAGACGTGTGACGGAAGTCAGCTGCCTGCCCGACACCACGTCCATCTCTGTTCCCTTGCAGGGACAGGGCAGGCTGTGTAAAACAGGTTCTCTTGCAGATTGTAAAAGCAGGAGTATCACATGTGTGTTATAGGATGGTGACAAAGCCCATCCCTTTGTCTCTGTAGTCGCTGCTGTGCAGATTGGCAGTGCTAGCTGCCAGACAGAGGGAGCAGCACGGTACCAGCCAGGATAGCCCTCCCTAGAGCTGTTTTTGCCTCCCAAAGCTGAGTTTTGTGGATGTCCCCTGCAACAACCTGTGTTTCCATGAGCTAGAAGTGGTTGTTAATGGCTCAGTGTCATTTCCTCCCCGCCTCATCCCACTGTTGCACCAAGAGGTATGATGTGCCTCTCTTCTTTTCTTGCATCTCCCTGGCTACACGGGGGCTAAATACCCTCTTGTCTCTGATCATTTAGTCGCTCAACATAATGAAGTTTACAGGGAGATCACAACTAATCATCCTCATCCAGCTGTTTCTCAAGCACCCTCATCAGCTCCCCCAGCTGCTGCTGCAGGGCTATTGATGAATGCATGCAATGCACGGACATGAAAGGAATCAACAGTTGTAGTCACTTGTATTGCAAGGCATCACTCCAGTGAATCTCTGGAGAGGACAGCTTTGGTGCCCACAGCCACCCGCTCCCACCAGGATCCTCCAGCATGAAGATTATGTGCAGTCCAAGTCCTTGTATGCCCATGCAGAGCAACCTCCACAAGCTCTGGAGGAACAATTAAACGAAGGGGCCTGCTTTTCACCTCAGGAAAAGGTGCAGAGCACAACTTGCCCTTCTGCTTCCCTGCCGGCAGGGAAGATCACTCAGACTGAGCCAGAAGCACGCTTAAGGAAGCTCTCATGTGATTTTTATGCTGTTTCTGGTGCTTCCCTCACAGTGTTCTTTGATGTCTCACCTGCTTTTGTTCTCCAGCTTCCACCTGCTGTTGGGGCTCCTTTTGTTCCTTCAGTGTTTGCTCTCCTCCTCCCTCTCTGGACTTTCCATGCCAAATGAATTTTGACTGCCTTTACCCAGAGATCAAGTGCTGCTCTCTCTCATTAGATGCAATATTTGTTGTACCAGGACTCGAATGACCCCAGCGCAAAGAGCTACGGAACAATCCTTTTAACTGCTATGCAGAAGACAAATACTTGCTGGTACAGAGCACTTTGGTTGATGTTACATGGAAGATTTGTACACACATCATACGTGCAGCAAAGCTGACATGCCTTTTCACCAAGCCACAAGTACCCTGGCACCTCCTCTGTCTGAAAAGCTGGAAAACAACAGTTTTTACAGGGAAAATACGTTTGTTAAAAGGCTGTGCCTTTCCTCCTTCCCTTCCCCCCTCCCCTTTCTTTTATTCTTCTCCTCAACTGGACTGGAACCAAGGTTCTTCATTTTATTTTTAATTTATTTATAGGTTGTGGGAGATGAAATGGAAAGAGCAGCGCTAGAGACTGGCCAACAGCCAGCCACCACTTCTTGGTGCAGGACAGCTGTAATGAGTCTCAGCCAGGCTGATTGCCCCCTGCCCACCTGAGCACTCTAACTTCGGTTGGCTACTTCACGCCTCTTTGATTTTCATTAAAACTCTCATCAAAGAGTTGCTGAATTTTTCCATCAAGAACTGAGTCAAAATCGGTTCATTACCACTGCATGCTTTTGTTTCAAAACTGGATTTTTTTTTTCCCCTGAAATGATGGACAATGTCCTTTGCAAATAGAAAGAAAGTGAATGACCACTTCAAGCTGAGAAACAGAAGTGGAAGAGGCATTTTAAGTGGGATTTCCCTTCTTCCAAATCTTCGCAGGAAACAGCAAGTGGTGAAATCAAGTTAACATCCTTTTCTAACTGCAGAGACTGTATTCTGAGCGAGCTGGGATCTGAGCCGTGAGTGAAGGATCAAGGTCCTTTTCTAAAGCGTCACATCCTGCAAAACAGCATTTCTGTGCATAACCATACAGAGAGGGAGAACCGGAGCATGGATGCTTTCCAGTCTCCACTTATCCACCCAGCAGGGGACCAGATTGTTCAAAGGGATGGCAACAGGCTGTGTGTATGTCGAGAGATGAGCAGATTTTTCCCTTTTCCCAGAAAATCTGGCTGGGGCTGTGGATGCTGAAGGCAGGGAAAGCTGTCTCTGTCTTCCCTAGCAGAGAGCAGGTGGGACTGGGAGGTCCCTCCTTGCAGCTGGCTTCTTCCAGGGCTGCTCTCCTTTTTGGGATGGTCATTTTTAAAGGCTAATGAGACATGTTGATTCCACAACTGGGAATTTCTTTTGTAGTAATAATTATCATCCTTTGCCCTTCTTGAGCTGCTTCTAGCCCAAGACCTCTGTGCCTTTATCCAGTAATAGCTCATCATACCAACCCTTCACCCGGCAAACTGAGTATCTCTGTTTCATAGACAGGTGAAAACAAACCTAGGTAAAAACAATGGGTGCTTCTTTCCCTCAACACTCTCTTACCCAGTGTCCTTTCCATGGCAGATGGAGAATGGTGCTGCTCACTCCTCCTTGCTCATGGTGAGATGAGTGTTGACTGGTGTACACCAGGCTGATTTCCCCCTGCAACACAGCTTTCTGAGTTTCATAGTGTGCTTTCAGCCATCCAGCCATCAGGCAAAGCCTTCCCACTGGGAAATAAACACCTTATTCTTGGAACCAGCCATGCTGCGTATGGGGTCCTGGGGTGCCCATGCTGCTGCTTGCTATGGCAAGCAGCATGGACTCACACTGGCCCTGCTGGGAGGCACAAGGAAGCATGGTCTGGCAAAGGAAAGGGGAGAAATTCCCTGCCCCAGACCCAGGAACCCTGCCAGAAAGAAAGAAACAAACAGATGAGATATGGTGCCTGAGTGTATTGGGCACCGAATGAGCTTTACTGGAGCATGTCAGGGCACATCACAGGCAGAGCAAGTGAGGAACAATTCAGCAGCCAGCCCCATGTTTGGAAATGTGCTATGCCAGTGAATCAAGCCCCCCTCACCCAGGACAGGCCAGAGCAGCCGCCCCTCCAGGCTCACTCCTCTTCTTCCAGACAGGAAGGAAAGGGGAGTGTTTTGCTGCGCTTTATTCCCCAGCACTCTCCCCCTCATCCCACATCTGACACAGATATCTAGGTATGAATGTTATCGCAGTGGTCTCAGGGGACCTGCTCCCTCCATGCAACAGCAAAGATGTGGAGGGCAAGCTAACGGGCAGATATTTACCCTTCCAGGTATAACACGTCTCATGCTGCCTCCCAAAAGCACTACTAGCGATCTCACCCCTGGCATCTCATTCCCAATGCTTTCAAGGTGAAGGTTTTAAATGGAGTTTGAAAGTTGCTGGGTGGCATCCCTAGCTACTATGTTGGCACCTCTAATAATACACTTCAGCCAAAATTAGATTTTCTGGATACAGTAAAGCTCTAAATCTTTAAAAATAAGATAAACCTCAAATACACATGCCCTGGTCTCCCTCCTATACTTAACTGTGCTTAATTTGCTGAGCAGCAAGAGACTTTGGGAGGTCTTCGCCAGGACCCTGCTGTTACCAGCATTACCGGATTAGCTCTCTCAGGCCTCCAAACCTTGCTCCATACATCACACAGTGCCTAACCCAAGATCACAGGGAGCCAGAAAGAAGAAAATGCAGCTTGATTTCTCATCTATCAACCCTCAGATGCCTCTCTTAAAGCTACAATCTGCCCTTTCCCACTAAAGAGACAGAACTGTGACCGTAATGGGTAACTTCTTTCCCCATTCAGCTGTTTGGGAGCTTGTAATGACACTGCGAAGTGTCTCTTGCCCTCCAAATTCTCCTTTCAAGTTACATTAGGGTCATTCTTTTTAATGGGAAGGAACAGAGAGTGGAGGAGGGAACGATCCTGAGGGAAAGAGATAAATAATCTTCAAAGAGAACAATTAACAATCAATTGCAGCACCACTGTAGGGCAGAGATAGACACATATTTCTGGCTTTTATTTCTGATTAATGAGTGAAAGGCCTGGTATCCTCTCTCCCCAGCCCTGAGAAACTGGTCTCTTGATTATGTCACAACTGATCTGCAATTGTTCTCTCTGAAGATTATTTATTTCTTTTCTGCATGATTGCCTGCTCTGAGACCTTAACAAATTGGATCCAGCCAGCAGCAGTGCTTGCTAATTTACCCTGAAGAGGATCTGAATTTTTGTCAAGCTTTTAGGGTTCTGTTTGCTTGGTCTCTATTGCTTTTTAAAGGATTGTGTTTAAAACATCATTTTCAAACACTGTAGCATCAAGGTTGCTGGTAGTTAAGGAATAAGCAGAATGGCTCAGCTCAGCCATTCTGTACCAGGTGCTGTGCAGAGAGGACCTTCGCAAATTAGGTTTGTAAAGCTCTGTCACTATATGCTGTGGAGAGCACCTTGCTCTTTTCCCCAGTTTTCAGCAAAGGGTTGCTAGCTGCTTGGAAAAGCCCAAGGTTGAGCCAGCTGGAGCCAAGGCAAAGCAACAGGAATAGTGTAAAGCAGCAGATTTTGGGGTAGTGTTCCTGTAGTGTCCTTGCAGGCTCTCCTAGGATGTCTGAAAAACTGAGGGCCAGTTCTGCAAGACATCTTTCTTACTGGCACCTTGCAAGGGACTTTCCTTACTGCAGTCAAGCTGTTGTGTGGTGATGCAGTGAGGGAGCCCTTCCTTGCCAGTGCCATTCTCTTTCAGGATGGAGGAGGAGAGAATTGAACGGTGTCCATTCTTGTGGGCAGCTCAGAGGTGTTGACACACTTGTTTATTGCTCTGCAAGTGTAGATTAAAGATTTCTTGCCTTGTTTCTTTCCCATTCTCAAGGCAATCTTTAGTGTGTGTGTGTGTGCATGTGTCTGTGTAAGTGTCTCTTTTACTGCCTGTGTGCACACAAGGGTCTATCTTGCATTAATGCAGTCAGATAAGGAGATCTCCTTGGGGAATCATTCCCCACTGTTTTTATTTTAATATGACAAACATTGCGTGCTTGAGTGGTAAATGAGATGGTGTTATTTCTCTGACTTCCTTTATGTTCTTGTCCTAATCTTCCCTCCTATTCCAAGCTGTTGCTACAAATTCTCTCCCTCTACTCCATTTTTTTCTGTGTCTCTCATCCTTCAGATGTTTAGGCTAAGTCTCTCCATGGGGTCTGATGGGATCAGCTTCATAAACCTTCCTGCTCTTAGGTTTCTTAGGAGAAAGGCCATGTGAAGGCATGTTACCAAAGGCCAGGCTATCCCCAGGGCCGTATACTGTAGCCTGCTTTGTGATCTGACCATTTCCTCTTGGTTGGAGTGATGAAAGCTACGCCCCTAAAAACCTGCATAAATATTTCAGCTGAAAAAAAGGGGATAAAAAAATCATTATGAGAATGGAGAGCCGACTGCAGCGCCAGCTCTGCTGGAAACGGAGAATCGGGACGTGGGCTCTCTAAAGGTCACCCTGAGCCAGAGAAAGCCTCAACTGAATTCAAAATACTTCCCCTGCTTATTGGCAGCAGCATATGCGATTGCAGATAGACTCTGGATTTCACTCTTGCTAATACCGTTTCCCTTTCCCGTGTGCCGGGGTCAGTCCGCAGCTTGCAAAGGGATGGGAGCTCTCCCTGGTTTTGGATTGGCACAGACCTGTATGGCTAGACGGAAATAATGTCCTTTCTCAGATTGATGTAGCTAGTCCGGGTAGCAGCATCACATTCAGCCTCACCCTTTGCAATACCAATCATGTCATCACCCAGGTGAGGAAGGTGCCATGGGCATCTCCTGTTAGAAATTCAGTGTTCAGTACATAAAGCCCACCATTGCCCTGCTCAGGAAAGGAATGTCATCCCATCAAAAATGGGAGGTACATTACAAAATCCTGCATAGGTGGTAAAGCCAAAAAGCCCCTTTGGGCATCCGCGTGGTCCCAGGTCTGTGAGAAGTATGTGGCTGCCTTCTGCTTGCTAATATTAGAAAGATAGGCTTGGACACAAAGGGAAAATGCACTGAGCTCTGCCTTGATATGCGGCAGTGGTTATTAGTGGGGCTGCAGCAGTCTGTGAATGGCACAGCCCTTGATTCAGAATTAAGTTGACATTTTATTTCAAACCTATAACATGGTATCATTAAGGAAAAGTGCTGTTCACGCAGCCCTGACCAGTGCTTGGGAAATTGGCAGGGGCAGAAAACCGTGAGCTGAAGGGGGATGTGAAAAGACAAGCTGTGAACTGCAAGAGCCAGCTGAGCTTCTGAAAGCATGGCCATGACTGCAGCGTGCTTTGAAGCCACAGAGTAAAGCCACAGCTCAGGTTTGGACCTGTGCAGTGCCACTCCTTTGTCCACAGATGCATCCTTGCTTCTCAGAGCAGCCATACTTTCATCCTGCTCTAGGACCTCTCTTTCAGACCAATCTGTCTGGCAACCACCTCTAGGTAGGAAGCAGAGGTGCTTCAGATAGGATATATGTATTTGCTAAGGACTTCCCCAGAAAACCATGGCAATCTTGCTGGTGCAGGGAATAAGCCATCTTCTTAGGGCTGAGGCTGAGAAGTTAAGCCCAGAGCATAGTGCTAGACCCGCCAGCTCACAGATTTCTCCTCCTAGCTTTAAACAATTTAATGCCAAACTGTCTCATCCATAGATGTCTCATCACAGATAGAAGTCTCATCTGGGCTGGAGAGACACCTTGTTTTTAGCAATGTCCCCTACTCTTGGTACCAACCCCTCTCATCCGTGGAGGGAAATGAACTTCCTATGTCCTGTGATCAGCTTCACCCTACAGCAGGGAATTCAAGCAAGGATTCCTCCATTCCTATGAAAGGGAGGCAGAAGTGGCTGGCTCTGGCTTAAATACCTTGGTTATGGAGCTTTCAGCTCTGGAAGGTGGGACCTGCCCCAGGATTGCTGCTCCCTGGCATCTTGGTCAGCATGTGAGGACACTCCTATGGTGATGCTGAGCTGGAGATGCCTCTCTGAGGGCCGCCCCTATGGCCAGCCAAGTAGCTCAAATATTAGAGATTCTCATCACCAAACAACAGTGCTAAGCAGGAAGGCATCAGGCTCCCAGGAGAAGAGTTCTGCAGCTGGCCCAGGATTTCCATGAGAGGCTGACCCTCCCCAGTGTGTTTTCCTGGAGAGGGAACTACGAGAACAAACCTTATTCAGAAAGGAGGTGATGTCTTGCGCTAACTCCCTCCTGCTGCACATCTCTGTTGGATGCCTATGGAAAGCAGAGGGATGGAGAACAGGTCACTCCACAGCATGTGGCACTCATTACAAGGAGCAAGTGCCTGGGAACACTGAGGCTATGCAGCCTTACTCACTAATGGGGAGATCTGGCCCGGAGACTGCAAAATGTATTAGCTTTGTAACTTCCATCCCTGCAAGTACATGGAGTATAACAGGGAAGATTATCTTGACAGCTCTTTTACCTTATTCTCTCATTACAGCTCATCCAGCAAGGATAGGGTGGGGGAAGTGAAGCAATTTTAGGAGGCTACGCATTTTTTATTGTTATGTCTTATGATGTATTAATTTGCCAAATCAAATATATGTCTCAGCACTTCCACCTTTACCTCCTGCATGCCTGCAAAATAAATAGTAGTATTAATCATACTTTGCCGTTCTCTCCAGGGATTAGAAAGCAATTTGCAAAGATTGGCTAGGCCAGCCTTGCTTGGCTTGCTGCGAGGGTGCACTGCAGCCATGGGGAAGCTGAGGCACAGGGAAAGCAGAGCAGTTTGCTCAGGGGCAGCAGAGAAGTGGATGGTTTAGTTCAATGCCTCCAGCTCCATCCCCTACAGAGAGGGAAGGTGGCCAAGGGCAGGGTGAAGAGGACCCACCAAGGGGTTTAAATTGGGTCTTGTGAACGTTCATTGCCTGGCATAGCTCAGCATTGGGTAGTGGAAGGAAAATGGACGAGGGATACCAGAGAAGTGAAAGGGAGCAATGAGGGGAAAACCACCCCTGTATAAAACCAAATGGGAGCAGAAAGCAAAGTAATTGTTCAGCTGCAAGCAGCTGAGGCTGAAGCAGCGAATCAGCTGTGTATTGAGGAGAAGGGCCCTAGTGCTTTAGTATGAAGTCTGTTCTGCTTCTCCTTTCCCTCCCGCCTACTAAAATAATCTTACCTTCTTTCGCAGCCGTGGCTGTGCCTGTTTTTCCTCTTTCTTAATCTTTGATGACTTCATTTACACTGGTTCCTTGTCTGCTGATGCCTGCCATCAGCTCTGAGCCTTTCTCTGTTGGAGCAGGCTGCGACCCATCAACTCCAGCATGGTAGAATATGTTATTAATAAAAATAATGTCATCCAGCAGCATTGCTAGCCAGGAAAAAAATAACTTGTTGTCCACTGTTCCCATTAGTGGAAGTGTTCCTGGGGAACTGCAATGAGAGGAGCCACCATGTCCATGTAGATCTGAGCTGGCCATTTTCCTGGCCAGACTTCCCAGGAAGAAATCAGTGTTGCTCATTGCAGCCCAGCTTTCTGGGAGCATGTGGGCTGTGGGACAAACTGAGATGTGAGCACTGTGATGCTGAAAGCAGTCTCCAGATATTTAAAACCCAGAAAACATGACATGGAAAAAGTAGCTTTCTAGGTGGCCTGCTTTATGATCAGTGTACTGTTGAACACCCAACCCGCAGCCAGAAGACATGTATGAGTGAAAAATCGCAACAGACCTGCAAGTGAGGTTTGAATGGTGTCACATGCCTCATCATCTTTCTCTTCTGTCTATCCATGACCATGACCCCTCTGCAAATGTCACAGGTACATCCTTTGCTGGAGGCATCTCATGGAGTAGCCTGGTAAAGGAAGGACTGTGCCAAGGTGCATAGAATAGGGAAGATTTCTACAGAACACCTCACTCCTACTTCAGAACCCTCCGAGGTATAACAGATAGTAAAACAGAAATCACTCTTTTCAGTGGCTTTGGTATGTGCAGTGCCAAAGCTGTGCAGATAGGCAGGAGACGCTGGGGAGTTTTGGCCAAGCGGGAGAGCAGGTTAGAATTAAATGAGCGACCTTTGTGCTCTTCATGGGAGATCGAACTTTTCTGACTTGAGGTCAAGTGACATAAACCATGCCAAACATGGAGCTAAGCCCTCACAGTCAAAATCCCAGCACACTGGCTTCTTACTCAGGAATCCCGGGGCACTTGATCTCCAGACTCCCAGATCTGGCCATACCAACATGCCATTGCAGCTTTTGGAGAGGTGTCCACATATTTACCCTGAGAAGCGTTGACGTGCTCCTCTCATGAGATGATGCTTTAGGTTTTTATAATGAAGACAAGTTGATGGATCACCCCAGGAAAATCTGCCAAAACCCCCCATTCTCACTGCTGCGGAGGCTTCGCATAATGAGCATGGTGCTCCTCCTGGTTTCTGGTGACTGGGCCAAGAACTAAACCCAGCATGAGGTCAATGTGCTTTATCAGTCTTCTGAGACACAAACCTTCCCAGGGCTGGCAGCTCCATGGGAAATAGGTCACGTTTGCTCTGGGCATCCTATCATGTCCTTCACAGCAAGTGACACCTTCTGTTGCCCTATGGCCAGCGCGTTGTCAGGCCACCCTGCTGCCAGCAGCTCTCCTGCATCTCTCCCATGCACACACTGGCAGCCCTGTTTCAGTCTCCTAGCGCTGTTCCCTGTGTAGAGGACAAGATATAGCTGCAATAACCTGGCAAGCCACTTACCCTCACAGCATGGCTCAGTTCCCAGCTTCCTTCCTATTATGTCCTTAGTCTCAAACAATTTGCTTTAAGGTCACGGGATGAGACCGCACTGGCTTCCACATCTTCCAGTGGTTTGGGGAGTTAAAAAATTGACTGAGGCAGGCAAGGACTCCACTGGGTGATTCACATTCAGGGAAGGAGATGGGTATGAAACGCTGGAGGTGCCTGCTTCACTGCTTGCATTTGAAATTGCAGTTGCTCACCAGCTCTGTCATGCAGCAGTTTTAGGAGGGAGAGTGGCACCCTGCAGCTCCCTGTCCCCTGGTGCCCAGGAAAACAAGGCAAGTTTTGTGCAAATGTGCTCCCTTGGAGGCCGTGGTGGGCTGAGACCAAGGAAATGCTGATGTGCTCAAGCAGAGTCTGTCGTCTGAATGACTTGCGGGTAGCCGTGTGGCTGGGGGTGGAAGGTGTCAGAGGAATTAAAATGACTCTCCAGGTTACTCATGAACCAAGGATGGAAGCATCCAATCAGAGTCTCCCTGTAAAGTACAGTTCCCCAACTGCTCTGCATTTTCTGCTGTAATGTGTACATGTGTCTTACTGCAATGGAAGGGACAGCCTCTACTGTCCTTGGTGACACCTCCAAGGATCCAAAGCATCTGCACAGGGCTGACAGGTACAATAGAGCACTCAGACTCTTGCACCCTTATGAAGGTCAGGTGTATCTCCTGGATATCTCCCCAAGGGCTAGAAATATCCACCAGGTATAGATCTACTCCCTGGAGTAGACAGAGCAGAAGAGCATCTGGAGTTAGTTCACCTTTCCTTTTTTTAAACAAAGTGGGCATTTTTCTGAGAAATTACATCCTACGTTCTCTTTTCAGGAATTTTGCCAGGAAAGAAAAAGATGCCTCTCATTTTGTGAACTTTTTCTTAATGCTCCAAATTGACTTGTATACTAACAGCTAAAATCATCCCGAACACCCCTACATTTTTATTTTTTGCACACAAGAAAATTTGCATATGTTAGCATATGTATTTGATATATACTGTGTATATCCTCTGAAAAGTAATTAGTGTTTTTTCAACCAACTGCAACGATCACATGTTCCCAGGCTCCGTGCTGGCATAATTGGATGAAACTCTGTTGTACGTGTTATACTGCCGGCTTGAAGAACCGATCCAATGTTCCCATCTGGCCTAAAGATTTCAGAGTATCTGTCAGTGCTTTATAGCAGCTTTACCATGGCCAAAAGGTCAGTACAAAGTGGGAGGCTGCAAGGACAGCTTGAATGCTAAAGGTCATGTCCAAAAAAAAACCCATCAGAGTTTCTTCTCAGTCCTGAAATCAAGAGACTGGGGAGAGAAAAGAGTTTTGAAAGCCCCGGTACCTGACAGCACACCTGGAGAGAGGAGGCTATGGCTGAAATGATCTTGTTACTGCTTGTTTTCAGTTATCACATCGTGCAGATAACTTGGAAAGCCACTCCTGACAGCAACATGTCATGGAAGAAATGGTTTCATCTGAAGACAAAGTGAAGGTTTTTCTGAGAATAGAGAACAAGACTCATGCGACTTGTTAAAGAAGCTGTAATACAGCAGGAAAACTGTTGAAAGGAGAACTCCGTGTATCGATGGAGATATGAACTACCTGCTTAAGAATGACTGCCAACATACTCCTGCTGTGAAAGTAGGGGGGGAGAAAGTGCTCCTTATCCCCTGCATTGGCTGGAATTTGTCATAGAGAATGTCTCAAGAGGCAACATGAAAGAATTTTTTACATGTTTTCCAACAAAGCAGCTGGAATACTTTTTTCATCAGCAGATTTAAGATGCTTTAAACTTCGTGAAGAGCTTGGGTGAAGAGGATTTTAAGAAGTAAGATAAGGTTAGCTTTCAAGTCCTTACTCCAACAGGAGTTTTGTTGATGCCTGTAAGCAAAACACTTTGGGTTTGAGGGTGGCTAAGTTTCCCATCTTATAAAAGGAGGTCACTTGCATTTGCCCACCTTGCAGGGGCATTGCAGAGATAAGTACTGAGAAGTGCTGAGAAGCTACAGCAGTCACACATACACTTGAATTGGATGGTTTCTTTGTTGCCCAGGGGTAGTCATTTGCCAGTTGGAAGCTCACTGCACCGAGAGGTTTTGTTTCAAGGCAAACTCAGCAACAGCGGCAAATGACATCCCAGTGGGTTTGGCAGTGAGGGATGCCATGCCGTGAGGAGCTCTATCAGCAGGCTTTGAAGCACTTTTGAAGGAGTGAGTCTTGACAGTCATGCTGGTGGATGGAGAGTAGTATTGAAGGCCAAGGTGAGGTTGTTATTTGCTGCTTGTGACAGAAATGGGGCTCTGGCCATGGGCACAGGCACCTGGATCTTCAACCCAGATAGCAACGAGGAACATTTTTGCTGGTTTCTCTGAACACATATTTGAGCTAATTGCAAAATGTGAAGGAAGATGAAGAGCAGCAGAAACCAAGCCCAACAACAGAAGGCTAGGGAAAAGGCACTGCATGTTCATTAGAGCCTTGGACATTCAGGAGCAAACGCTGGTTCTCTTCTAGTCGGGCATCAAGGAAATGTAGCTACTGTCATAGGCAGTGCAGAACCCAAAATGTTAAATATAGAGAAACTTAATTTAGAAAGGCTGAATGGTGAAAAGAAATTCAGGAAAATTGTTTTTCATTGCCCCACTGGAGATAAAACACAGCAGCCCTGGATTTCACAGTATTTCAAACCTAGAACCTATTGCTCTGTGCCTCCTGTCAGGGGAACCTGGACTTTGTGGATATCCTCTGGTCAACACAGGAACAATTCATCTTAACAAAAGCATTACCCGTTTGCTGACAGGGCAAGCTGGGCCCTGGCATGAGTACAGAATGTGCAGCACCCTAGGATGCAAAATGCCAGCCTAGCAATGCCAGACCTTGGTCCGTGCTTGCTGGTAGCCTGTCAACATGCTGTGGCCAGCAGGAAAACAGTAGCCAGAGACTCACCATAGAATCATAGAATGGTTTGGGTTGGAAAGAACCTTAAGGTCATCCAGTTCCAAACCCCTGCCATGGCCAGGGAACTGACATGTGCACTATGGCCAGGAGACAACTGCATGCGTGCCATATAACACCATCTGAAGGTAAGTGGTTTTCACTCTCTGTTTTTTCACTCTACAACCTTCCCCCTCACTGGCCAAAAGACTCCTGTTCAGGCTCTGAGTGTTGCCATGGTGTTCAGGGCAGCAGGGTCATTTTCCCAGATCTATCAAAGCTTCCTGTGCAGCAAACTGCTAAAATCACTGGGCATGTCTGGGCATTCAGCTGGTGACAGCTCTCCTTTGTCCCCAGAGCAGATGCTCTGAGATGTCGAAGGGTTTTGCGAGCACAGCCTCAGGCCACTTTTCCATCAATTCTTGCAACTCAGAGGCAGAACTGTCTTCACCCTGATGCCCCTTGGTGAGCTCTCCTTGTGCCTGCGGTGGCATGAGGGGCCCAGTGCCACTGTGGTCCTCACACTTGCTCATCTCACAATCTTATGAGGGATGCAGAATGGCAGTAATGGTTTATACACCTTTTCTCCAAATGTTTATTTCATCTATCCCCTCCCACCTCTGGTGATACAGAAAGAGACCCATTCCTAGAGCTGGTCAACACCTTCACTTCCCATCTTGGGAATTAGATATTGGGAGATTGCTTTTAATTTGTCTTTTCCCAACTCTAGCAACTGCTAGATGTTGCTGGCTCTTCCTTTTGCTGATTGCCATGGCAGTAAGCTTGTTCTACCATAAGAGGATTTTGTTAGCTTGAGTCCATCCCTGCAGAGCCCATGTGAAGCACAGACAGGCTTCCATGGATGCATAGTTTTCCATTTATCTCACAGTTTTCCAGCTGTTCCATTTCCCATTTGGATCCAATCTTTCTAGGGCTTCTCTCAGCCCTTCACATTTCTTCTCTCCTTTTATCAGTTTCTTTCCTTCTTCCGCTAACAAATAAAAACCTAAGTAGTTTGATGCCACCTGGACAGATTTCACCTCCTCCTCTGTCCTCTTGCTTCTCCTAACTGTTAATATATATTTTCAGTCACACCCCTCCCAAAGCTAGTCCCTTGAGACTCTCCCATTTAACCTCCCCCTTCTCCAAGGACATTCATTCACTCCAACTCTTTGTATCCTTTCGCTTGAGCAGTTTTTGACCCACGACAGGATGCTGCCCCTTACCCTGCAGATATTTATTTTCCTTAAGAGTCTCCTGTGAGGAACTCCATCAAAAAGCCTTTAGAAAAATAGAAGTAAATTATGTCCAGAAGTGCCCTTTATCCCATTTGCTGCATTAACTCTTTCCCGGGTTTTGGCTGGGTCAGAAAACACAGTTTTTTGGGTCTGACATGTTCATGCTCTTTCCCAGGTGCTGCCTGTTTAGAAATAACCAGATTTCTGCAGAGCTGAGATGCTCCAAGGGCCTCACCCACCACTAGATCCACCAGGATCTTACCAAACCAAGGATCCACACCAGAACATAGTGCCATCTTAATACAGGGAAGGATTTGACAATAAAAGCAAAGCTGTGAAGCTCAGACGAAAGTTCCCACTTTCATTCGCCTGACCTCCTGTACAGAGAGTATATTGAGAAGAAAAAAATAACTTCCTTGCATATATTCACATTCTGATTAATTCTCTGCATCTTTCATTTACTGTCTCTGTTTACTTTATAAGTTTCTATTTATTTAGGACTCTGTTTTGTTTATGTTGTTGTTACGGCATCTTTTAGGCAATCATAAATCTTTTTCAAATAAAAAACCCCCACCTTTTTCAAATAAAAAGAATTCATTTTTCAACACCCACTTTTGAAAACAAATATAAATGAAATTCAAGAAAAATGGAAAAATATATTAACATTTACTAACCAACTGATGTTCACAATTGCCTGCATGGGAGGGGGCTGCAATTAGGTAAGAACAAAACATGATTTTTTGGCATATAAGACAGCGCCAAGCGCTTTGTTTGAACATCATTTTTAAGTTTGGTGCTCAGCTTTTAGAAAGAAGCTAAAAACTGAAAGAGTGAAAAAGGGAGCTGTGAAAATGATGAGAGGCCTAACAGAAAATATCCTTGGAAATGAATGTAAAGGAAGTTATTCTATTTAGCCTACCAGAGTGAAGGGTAAAAAGCAATTTGACCTGTAGGTATCTAAATAGGCAAATGGTATTTGACATTACAGTGCTCTTTAATTGAGCAGACAAAGCAAAATGAGGTCCAACGGCTGGAAGCCGAGGCTGGAAATATTAAAGGTGGAAATAAGGTGCAGCTTTTTTTAAAATAGGCGGAGCAATTAACCACTGGAGCAATTTGCAAGAATGGGAAAGATTATCCATCACTTGAGGTCCTGAAGTTAAGACTGGATGGCTTTCTGAAGTGCACATCCCATGTCAGTGCCCAGTTATGAAGCACTGTGCTGCACTGCTGCAATTCCATGGATCAGGTCCTGAAGGAGGTCAAAACCAATTACCATAATTGCAGTGTCTGACTTAAATTCCTTGAATCTCCATGGCCCTTTCTCCACCTTGCTTCTAAGACATGGCTATTAAGAGCCGCACAGCAGAAGCCTCTTTTTAGGTTGAAAATATATATATGAAAGAAAAATCCCCATGATGTCCTTTCCCTTTGGTCTCTGCAGATGGCCTTTGAGAGCACAGAGGCAGCCCTGAACCCTGTAACACCTTTCCCCACCATTCTTGTCTCAATTGCCAATGGATGGGAAAGATGCCTGAGGCTGATCTTTCCCCACCTATCACGATCCAGAGATGGGCAGTGGATTCCCACCTATTGTTGCCTTTCAGTCTTGGCATCCTAAAACCAAGCTATTCCCAAACCAATGTTTCCCACACTGGCACTTGTGCTTGTGAATTCGCTTCACCACACTGGCTTTTGCTGAGATGTTTACTCAATACCATCAAAACACTGCTGTGTGTACCTAATACCACTGCCTGACACCAGTCTCATTGCTTTCATTCATTTCCTCTAAATGTCTGCCACTTCCTAGTGTTTCACACCTTGCATTAGGAAAGCAAGGTTTCCATGTGAACCCAAAACTGCCAGGCCAAAGTTTCTCCTAGTCTCTCTGCCTGTCCTTGGTGATGGCCGATAGCAGATAGGAAGGGTGAGAACAGAAACTGAGCTCACTTTTGTGCCCCTGTTTCCAGGAAACTCCTTATTGTGTGTTTACAACATACCTTGCAGAGCTGGCCTGCAATGCAAGTTCCCCAGGGTCTTGCCAAGAGGAATTGTTACCATCAATTATTGCAATTATTGCAATTATAATAATTATTATTCTGTCACTTGAATTTCAGCAATTAATTTTTCCAGAGTCTAGTTTAAGCCATTTTCTCTCTGCCAGATGCTGATCACAGCAAGAGTGAGGTGCAGCATCTGCTGCTGATCAGAATCGGCTTTAACTCATGAGACACCGTGAAGGCAGGTGCCTGGTAAAGCACAGATCTGCATCCCCTTGACAGGCTCAGAAAGAAGCAGCTGTGTGTGTAGTGTGATCACTGAGCCGCACATCAGGCATGACATAAGTCTGGGGATACTGCAGGATGAAATAAGGCTTCAGTAAACTGGGCTAGAACGGTTCAAAACCAAGATGTCCAAGATACCAGTTTAACTGGTTTATCAGATTAATGTGAAGAGTAGAGTATACATTACTTAGCTTTATGCAGCTGAAGGCCGTGTCTCTGAGCTATGCTAGATGTCGAAGAACTCACAAAGAGAGCCTGGCTGAGAAGCAGCTCATTCCATCCTCATAGAAGTGCCTCTGACCACAGCATCACTCTCTGGAAATGCCTATATTTCTCCACTGATGTTAGAGAAGCCCAAAGGGTTTGTTTAAATCAGACTAAAGTGGGAGGAGATAAAATCCTACCCTTCATATTCTCAATTGTAGGTTCGATGCTAAAGAACCCTGACATGTGAGAGGGATCCATCAATACAGAGGTTAGGGAACCATCAATTCAAGATAAATGTAGGAAGGGCAAAGCTAGCAACACTTTCCTCTCATCTCCCAGTATCAAGTGACACTAATAACACACTGTTCTGGCATAAATTAATGCAGAGTATCCAGGTCATCTTCCTGAGTGACAGGTCTGAGACCTAAAATGAGTGTCAGTTGGACAGGTCCATTTAGAAGTATTTAGCTATCTCCCTTTTCATCAGCTCAGAGCTGGCTTACACCTCATTCAGGATATAGTATTAATCTCATACAATGAGATGCTCTTTCTTTGGGAGTCACTGCTGCTTCCATTAATAAGCCCTCTTTTCTACTGCAAACTCTATTGAGGAATTTCACATCCAGGCCAGAAAACCTTGAAATGCAGGCAGTAGACTGTATCTCAGAAGGCAGTCACTCTTGAAATGAGTGAATGTTCATAATAGATATTCAGTTCACTGCTATGAGGAAAGGAGTGAATGGTATCTCAGAATCTTTCAGCAACAAGCCAGTAGGCAGGAACTAGGAGATTGTTGCTATCTTCTTACTTGATTCTGTGTCCTATTCTGGGCTTCCACTTTCAAAAAAAGTGTTCTAATTAATTAGAAGAGGATGAGAAAATTGCTACTATAATGACTTGATTCTGGGGGAAGCTGTCTTCTAGTGAGAAGTTCACTTACGCTATTTATCCAAGGAAGAGGCAATTTGGTCATGGCCTACGGGTCTGGGCACTGAAAAAAAGGCCCAGGGAAATACGTTGTACTTTCATTTATTGGAAAGAAGACAGATAAAAATACAGCGGTAGGAAGCAGAAAAAGGGTCACACTGGGAAAAGAGTGCAAAAACTGAAGGGATAACTCCTTTAAGGGATGTCCCTTACAGATTTTAAAGTCAAGATAAAGGCTGCGTGGAGACCTCATAGCAGCCTTCCAGTATCTGAAGGGGGCCTACAGGGATGCTGGGGAGGAACTCTTCATTAGGGAGTGTAGTGACAGGACAAGCGGTAACGGGTTCAAACCAAAACAGGGGAAGTTTAAATTGGATATAAGGAAAAAATTCTTTACTGTAAGAGTGGTGAGGCACTAGAATGTGTTGCCCAGGGAAGCTGTAAATGCTCCATCGCTGGCAGTGTTTAAAGCCAGGTTGGACATAGCCTTGGGTGGATGTTTTAGTGGGTGGTGTCCCTGCCCATGTCAGAGGAGTTGGAACTGGATGATCTTCAGGTCCTTTCCAACCCTTTCTGTTCTATGATTCTATGATATACCTTGGTGCTCACAAATATTATGTGATTGATAAAGAAATTAGTGGTGTCAGTCTTTGCTCTTCTTGCTGCTGTTTGTTGTGTTGGATTCTCTAATTCCCAGATCTGCAAACTGTTGCATTACCTCCATGAGTCTTTCTCACATTCTGTAGAATGAGTTAACAGTGTAGCAAATAATCTGTCATGTAGGCACCAGGGAAAATATCTGTTCTTTAAAAGACAATACTTCACTTACGTGTTTGCTCAAATACTTCTTGGTGATCCACAGGAAAACATGCAGAGAAAAACTTAAATAAATGGACCAGAAACCCGACATTAAATACCTTCCTCTCAAATTTAGAAAAAGATGATTAAAAAGGGTCAGCTTATTTAGAATCCATCAGTAAAGGCCATGTTTAAGTCCACGGAAACTATGGGGAAGCTTTCTATTATTTCAGTAGCTTTTTCAGTGAGCTTTGCTTTGGAGAAGTTGTTGCATAGTTCCTTAGCTGAGAAAAGGAAAATAATCATTAATTTTCCTATAAAATTGGAGGCTGCAGGCTTAAACCCGAGGCTGTGAGTGGGGTACACTTGGTGGTCTCAGGGTGATGCAGACCCTGGCTCTGTTCTCACTGCATGCATTTTTAAAAGGCTTTGGAACAGCAAGACTGGAGGACTGGGAATAAAATGAGTCTTGTTCTATGGAGGTAGTTCACCCAAGTTATCTGACAGAAGAAGAAATGGAGAAGTGGGGCAAATAAATTGTCCAATCACCTTCATGAGTGTGCCGGGACCGGTATTTTTTTTCCCAGTAGCTTGGATGGAGCTATGTTTTGGACTTGTGCTGGAAATGGTGTTGGCAACAGAGGGATGTTCTCCTTAATGCTGAGCAGTGATCACAGAGCCAAGGCCTTTTCTGCTCCTCACATCATCCCACCAGTGAGGAGGCTGGGGGTGCGCAAGGATTTGGGAGTGGACACAGCCAAGAAGTCATATCCCAACTGATCCAAGGGATATCCCACACTCTACAGAGTCATGCTCAGCATATAAAGGTAGAAGAAGAAGAAGGGAAGAGGATGATGTTTGGAGTGATGGAGCTTGTCTTCCTAAGTAACCATTACCCATGATACAGCCCTGTTGTCCTGGATATGGCTCAACACCAGCCTGACCACGGGAAGTGGTGAATTAATTCCTTGTTTCACTTTGCTTGTGAGCACAGCTTTCACATTGCCCATTAAACTGTCTTTATCTCAACCAATGAGTTTTCTCTTCTGATTCTCTCTCCGTCTTATCAGGCAGGGAGTGAGCAAGTGGCTGTGCAGTATTTAGTTGCCAGCTGTGGTCGAACCATGACAATGAGGAATAAATAATTTCTGCTTATCCTAGAGAAGTATGGTACTAGCAAGAACCAGCAGCTGGAATTCAATTCTGGCAGGTGAAATTCAGTTTAGAAGGAAAACACAGTTTTTTCACTGTGAGACTGTTTAACCACTGAAATGAACAGTGAAGCAAGCAGTGGTTTCTTTTCCAGCCCTGCCCTAATACTGGTCTGGCTGAGATACCATCAGCAACCACATGTAAATCCAAAATGGGGTGGAATTTGGATACAGGAGGTGAAGGAACATCTCCTGGTGATGGTAACCAGGCAAAGCCCTGCACTCTACATTACCACTGTCCAGACTGGATAACTGTGATCTCCTTGCTATTTCAAACACAAACTGGACTTCTTAACTAGGAACATGCAGAGAGACATTTCAGCAGGTTCTGCTTAGCTACAATTGCATAATAAAGTCCTTTAAGGAGTAAATGTTTCTGCTTAGTTCAATAATAGGGCTTCATTAAGAGCCTTTATAGACCAAAAGGGGAAGAGTAACCCAACCATGAAGAAGATGTTTTCTCTTCTGATGAAGAGAAAACAGCAAAGGAAAATCAGAATTTACTACATACCAGAAATGTGTGAGCCCATTCCCTGCACTGAACTGAGATACAGTTTCTTCCTTTACTTTAAAAGGACATTTAGTGCTAATCTGTGCAATAAAAATCTATACACGAAGAAGCATAACCTCAGGTAGGCATCAGTACCTCCAGGGATCATCCCTGCCTGGGATGGGGTACATCCAATTTGTTTTATAGACTGCAGGATGTAGGTGTGAGAGCCCAGGTGGATGATGGATGCATCTGGAGCATGGGGGTCTGGGAGGGCAAGAAAAACTGCAATGTGGTGCTGCGAACAGACAGGATCCAGCCCTGGCCATGTTCTAAGGACCGCACTGAGCACATTTTGCACTCTGCAGGACCAGCCACATACCTGGATGGCTCTAGAGCTGAGCCTGATGTGGATGGCTGCCCAGCTGCAAGTGTTTCAGGAGGAAATGTGCACACAGCTACCAAAACACCTTCTCTCTACATGCTTAATCCAAGGGTGGATTATCCCAAGTCCCCCAGTGTTTCCTTTGATGAAAGGCAAAAGGTCATGGACAGAGTCAGGGTATAAATATAGCCCTTTGACCTGGCCTCGTTGCACCCCAGGAGAAGACTCCCTCCACTGTGCTTGGTTTTGACCCTCTTTCTTTATTGGCTGTGTGTGCTAGTAGAGAAGGGTGGCTGGCAGTGACTGCAAAGGGATCCTTGCAGACATGGGGGGGTTCTGCAGCTTATATTTCCTGGCCACCAGAGATGTGCAGTCCCAGCTGTCTTTAAAACACAATCGTATTCCCTATGTCATGGAAAAAGAGACCTTTCTCTCATGGAAAAGAACTGAGTAAAACTGAAGTATTTCCAACAGCAGAACTTACCATCACAGTAAACTGTGGGACAAAATTTGCCGATGGGTAGGACCTCCTAGGCAGTTGCAGTCACTCATCCACAAGAACTAAAGCCTCTAATCCCATTAAGTAACTTATCTTTCCTGATGGACAAAAAAGCTTTCTCCCATCAAACATCTATTCTGATGGAAATCTTTACACCAGAACTCTTTCTGCCTCACAAAGGGCCAGGGTGCAATCTAAGCCTTTGATGTTGTGTTCGGAGTATAATGAAAGGCATTAATTTGAATAGAATTATTGAAATGGTGTGTCTGGTTTCGCTATTAATAGAAAAGAGTCTTAAAACAATGAGCAGCAGAGATGGGGTCTACTGCAGTGAACAGGAACAAAGGCAGAGCATTTTGCTTTGGTTGTATTACGGGAATGGCCTGAGGTCTCTAATGTGCTAGGCTCTGGGCAAAACAGAAATAACAAAACTTAAAGGAGGAAGTAAGAGAAAATCTTTGGACCTGGCTCTGTCTGCAAATCTCTTACAACTCAAGAGCTGCAGGGCATTAAATGAAGCTGGCACAGAACAGATTCAAAAGAAATCAGAGGTGACAGGTCTTCACATAACTGGGGAACTCCTTGCCAGAGGTTGCTGTGGCCACTAAAAGTTTACCTGGGTCCAAGGGGAGATTGAATGAGTTCATGAAAGAGAGTCCCACTTAAGATACAGCCTGTAAGTCTAATATTTGTAGCCTGGGAAGATCATACCTTGACATGTTATTATGCTTGCCACACTTGCCTACAATATACATCCACTTTGATGAGGATGCTGAGATATCTTGGCTTTGATCTGCCTTAATAATGTTGCTCTGATAGTCTTGGGCTCTTCTGATCCCTGTACGTAAAGAAGTATTTGTATTTTTATATCTGTGCAGCATTGTATAATAAGCTGAAAATCATAGAAGTGGGTAAATTCTTCAGTAAAAAAAAAAAAAAAAAAAAAAAACAACCCAACAAAAAAACCTTCCCAGGGGCTTGAATTTCTAATGAATTGTCTCACTGCCTTTTGTGTTTGCTTACCAGGAACAGGCTGGCAAAGCAGCTAAGTGATTGCTGCTTGTATGCTGGCATAGCTTGGGAGCAGAGGTGGTGATGTGATATGAAACAACATGGGCTTAACTATGCTGGTTCCCCAAGGATCTCACAGTGGGAAACTCCTAGAGCAGAGCTGTCTGCATGGGGTGAAGTGATACTTCCTCTGTGGTCCAGGAGGAGACCAGTAGCATTTGAGGAGAGGTGGCAGAAACATGTCCCTACCATAGGGTGCAACACTGAGCCCAATGGAAAAGGACAAGAGGTACCCCCAAGAAGAAACTAGCTAGTGGTAGTTACAACTCCCAGATCCCTCTGGTGTCCTCACTAGTTCTTTCCATGAGGGAAGGACTACAGGAAGGGATGTGAGTTCATTTTCTGCCTTGCCCTTGCCCAGCTGCTTTCTGCAACAGCCTGGCTGGGATAAACTCTTCACCTGGGTACACTAACTTCACTGTGGAGGGGCATCGATGGGCATGATGCTGCTCCCAGACATAGCTTTGGTAAGAGGCTGAGGGCATCAGTGGCAGCATAGAGCTTAAGTACCAGTTGCCACAGAATTCTGGAGAAAGCACATCCACTCTGAGATGCCTTTCCTCAGTGCATCCTTCTGCCCCTCACTATGAATGATGCAAGAAGACCTGCCTCACACAGCTGCTGAGAGGCCCTTGCACAGCTTTGCTTGCTCCCCAAGGCACCAGCACTCAGACTAGCAGTGTCCTCCCTTCCAATCTTCTCCCTGGCTTACAGCACACACTGCTGGGGTTTGAAAATCTGCACACACACAGGTCCTGCAGGACTTTGCCTAAATTTAGTAAAGGGCAGAAATGACCCAGGATGCAACCAGAAAGGAGAGAAACCAACAGTTTGCAGAACAGAGGAGCAAGGAGCGGGGATGAGAGGCTAGTTAAAATTGAAGCTGTGAGATGGGGGAAACATGAAGCAGTTGAGACCAGGAGGCAGCACTGAAATTTTTGACCTGCTCTGGTTTTAATTACATGGCAAAGCCTGCTGTAACGTCCCCATCCCTCTCATTCATCGCACTGGGGTTTCTTTCCTGCTAATCACCGCAGGCAAAGCCAGTGCAACTCTTTACCCTCCCCGTCTTGGGAGAACAAGACCGAAAGTTTGCATCTAGCGTACAATGGGAATGGGCAGCTTGGCAGACAGCACCGTGGTGTGTTGCTGCTGTTATATATACGTACTGCAATGAGGAGTCTGCTCTATATCAGTGCCACTGAGCTTTCTGTAGGAGCCGGCAGGGCTGGGCAGCCATCCCACCAGCCGTGCTGCATGAGTGAACACAGCCGCTCCTCTCCCTATGGGAGGGTGCTGGATCTGTCTGTGGGCCAGCAATCAGCAGACTGGTGGCCACCATATAACATTTACTGCTTGGGGAGATGCTGCAGTAGCAGAACATATTTCGTCTCCACTCTGCAGTAGTAACACAGCCCAGACCCCCTGCTTGAAAGCCATGAGCTGCTATTGCTGTTGCATCACTACTGTTTTTGCATGCTACTGCAGAGTAATGCTAGTGAGGTTATCTAGTAACGTCAGCAACCTAGGGCATGTCTGTGCATATTCAAGAGCATAAAACAAACTTTTGTATGATGTGCAAGAGGGTCAGATGAGAAGCTGGAAGCAGACCTGCCACTGCTTACTAGCCTAGCTGGCTGGTTTCTGGGTTTTCATACAGGCTTTCAGAAGCCTGGTCTCCCATGAACACCAGCAGAGAGGACTGGAAAACCAGCGTAAAACGACAAAACCAATTAAGCTTTCAATATAGTCAAAGTGAACTTTTGCAGCTAAGGTAGGCACAAATATCATATGATACCAAGGATGCATTTAAAGGGTTGTCTCTTTGCTTGTGAGCAAAGGAAGTTGCAATGAGAAGAGATTTTTCCAGTCTTCCTTCTTCCCTCCTCTTACTCTTCCCTGAAGCTTATCTTTGAAGAGGAAATGGCAAGACCTACAGCAGGTGGGAGGAGCAGAGCACATCACACAATGCAAGGGTCAGAACCAGCAGCAGGCAAAAGTCCCTACTATAACCCAGGGGCAGGTTGGTTAGAAGCTGGAAACTCTGCTCAGTGCAAATTACTGCTGCATCTATTTGAACGCAGCAGGGCTGGCCTCTATGGGTTAGCAACATAGATGTGTGTGGACCCACAGCAGCCCCCACTCCACTTCTCCTTGGCATTGCTCATCAGCTTGCTCCTCTTTGCCCTTTGGTAGATCTGTCCTGCTTGTTTGGAAATGATGAGATAAACCTGCAAAAATGAAGAGGCTTTGAGAAGGTGTCGGATCTATTGATTCATCTGCTGGCCTTTCAGTCAGCGGTGTTCACGTCTTCAAGTTCAGCCATGAAAACACTATGTCTATAAATAAAGCAAACAGGCTGAGATTTTCCACAAGGCTCCAAGTCACTACCAGCTTTAATAAAACAAAGCATCAAGTAGTATAAAAGTCCCTGGAAGGTACACCAAGTGAGTCAGGCTGCAGTCCACAAACATTTCACTTACCAGCCACATGGGTGAAACACATCTCTCACCATCTCCTCTGCCTTCAGTGGCATTTTCTCTTCCATCTCTGCACAATTTCCCCAGACACGTTTGCACAACTGGTTGTGAGGCCAGATGATGAACTGGACCTGATCGGGCTTAAATATGGGGGTGTGTATGTATTGCCATATTATGATGCATATTCCTGTACAGGCAGCTTGCTTTATGCCAGTTCCCTGACTGGGGTTGTCATGTGGCATCAAGAAAAGGGGATGCTTTCTCATCATTTCCACCATTCTCTGTGAACAGCCACTGTGATCTGTCTAGCCTGTCCTTAAATCACTTAAGCAGGGAGTCCTCTGACACTTTCATATGGAGAGAGTTTGATAGCCAAAACCAGCTCGCTGTAAGAGCACTCCTCACTTAATCTTCAGCATTAATTTCCTTTTCCCTCTGCTTTGTGAAAAGGAGCTGGGGTATAACGGGTGTTTTATTTGCAGCTGATCTTTTAGACAAACCTTCCTGGAGTCAGATACAGCAGTTGATGTGCAAAAGCAGCTCATTGCAGGGGAAGAAGCTGAAGGGGGGAAACACAGAGGGCTTCCTATGGTAGCGTGAGGCTGCTGAGCTGGGGGAGCTGGCAGTGAATGGTGGGGAGCATCCCCAGGAGCTTTTGTGAAAAGAGGGAAGATGAATGAGTGCAAGGAGACAAAGTTCAGCAGAATGATCCATGGCAAGGCTGGAAAGTGATGTTCATTTCAAGGAACAGCCTCATGAAGGGAGTCTGAAGGCAATGGGGGACCTCCAAGAGGTGCTAAAGGCCACTTTATGTAAGTTCCCTCTTCCATTGCCTGAAGTATTACCAAGAGGCAGGTGTGGGTGGACATTCTGGCAGAGGATCCTGGGGGGTCCTATTCTTGTTCCTGTGCTATCTGCTCTCTTGTGTGCATTTTATCTGTCTGAGCCCTCAGAGCAGGTTGCTTTGTCTTGCTGAGGCATTGAACTGACCTGAAGTAACTCAGGGTAGTGCAGCCAGAGGTAAAGTCTGAGTGTCCTGAGTTCAGCAGTTGCAATCATTTTTCTCCTTTCTAGTAGCTGGTGCAATGCTGTGGTTTTGACTTTCAGCCTGGGAACACTGTTGATAACACCGATGTTTTTAGTTGCTGCTCAGTAATGTTTACTCTGACCAAGGACTTTCTGAATCTCATATTCTGCCAGGGAGAAGGGGAAGCCGGGAGGGAACAGAGACAGGACACCTGACCCAAACTGACCAAAGGGGCATTCCATACCACAGCACATCATGCCCGGTATAGAAAAGGGGGACAGTCACCTGGAAGGGTTAGATCACTGCTCTGTCTGGCTGAGTGTCAGTCAGTGGGTAGTGAACGGTTGTATTCTCTCCCCTTGTTATTTCCCTTATCATTATTATTATTATTATTGGTGGCAGCAGCAGTGGTTTGTGTTATACCTCAGTTACTGCACTGTTCTTACCTCAACCCATGGGATTTACATTCTTTCGATTCTCCTCCCCATCCCTCTGGGAGTTGGGGGTGTCGGGTGGAGATTAAGAGGGAGAGTGAGAGAACGACTGAGTGGTTCTGAGTTACCGGCTGGGCTTAAGCCACGACACTGAGCCAGAAGTGGCTGTATGGCTGCAAGTGAGGGTGTTAAAAACCTCAGCCGAGAGCAAAACAGCTACTTTCTCCTGCCTGCTGGCATTGACAGTCCACTCTGTGAAACCACACAGTGACAGAAGTGCTTATGCTAAAACTGCCTGTACTGCTCAGGGCAAGAATAGGGGGGTCAGTACACTGTGAATTGTGCATGCCACCGCTTGGCATTTTACTTACATCTGGGACTCCATCTCTCTTCTGCAAAATGGGAGTTTGCAGTTGAATTTGCTTCTTCCCAGCCTTTGCAAGCTCACTGAGGTGCCTGTGATGCACATACAGCCAGGGTCCTCTGTTTTAGTGGGCTACTCTCCTGGTACTCACATTTGGCTGGAGGAAGTGGGGCTTGGAGCTGCAGCTGGGTGGATTCTCCTTTGCCTACGAAGATGTGAGCAACACTACTATGCCACGGGTCCTTTCTGTCAACAGGAATATTAATGGACTTGTAAAAAGACATGTAGATGTGGAACTTATGGGACATGGTTTAGTGGTGGACTTGGCAGTGTATGACTTACAGTTGGACTCAATGATCTTAAGGGTCTTTTCCGACATGAATAGTTCTTTGATTCTGTGATTGCCCCTCCTCTACCTGTTTCTCCCTGTAATATGCCAAAGGCTTCTTGCTCTTCACATGCCCTGTCTCTTGCCAAATGGGTTGAAGATGGTCTGCATGCTCCAAAAGGGAACAGGGAGACACAGCAGCTTCCCCTGTGCACATCTGCCTGATGCAGTGCTTGAGCAGATGCCTGTCCCTGAGGAAACAGGACAAGGAAGGCACAGTGTGCCTCAGCCCTGGGAGCTGATGTCCCCTGAGGGTATGAAACTTGGCAGGGAAAGTACAAGGACAATTCAGCAAGGCAGGTGGTAAAATGTAATTTCAGATCCCATGCTGGCAAAGTAAGAGAAAAAAAGAGACTGAGAAGACTGAATTATTTGCTAGCTTGAAATGCTTATTTTTTCATCTTCTCTGAAGCATTTGCATAATGTTTTGTGTGTGCGTACTTTTGTTTTGTTTAGGTTTTTGCTTGGGAATGTTTTTTAAAAATGAAACCTTCTTTGTCTGTGCTACCTTGGCAGCCTCTCTTTGAACACCAGCAAAACATTCTGTTTTCACTGTCATCATAAAATACCAGATTCTAGGAGCCTCACAATGCAGTTGCATCCAAAGTCTCAGAAGGGGAAGAAGCTGTGCACAGGGAAGAGGTCACCACCGTGGCTGGTGCCACCACCCCCAGAGGGCAAATCCCTCCTGCAGCCAAACCCATCTCCCTGTGCAGTACTCTGCACCTCTCCACAGCCCATCACATACCTGCATGGCTGTCATGTGTCCCTTTGGCTTTAAAGACCATGGCTTTGGGTTCAGGCATGGGGTGATGCCCAGCGTCATGCAGGTGGAAGTGTGCTAGGCAGAGCCAAATCTTGCTGATCTTTGGCTCATTCAGCATTTCTCCTGGTCAGGAAGTACTAAAGCCCAGAAACTGTGAGTGAAGGCTCTGCCAGAGCATTTCTACTAGTTATTGAGATCCCTTGCTAAGCCCCTTCGGCACATCATCAGGCTGAGAAACACAAGAATCACTGAAAAATATGGAGACATTTCATTTAGAAAATTTGCTGAAACCCAACATTCAGACTTCTCTGCAAGAAAATGTGATTAAATATCCCCTCTTTAGCTTGGAAATACTAGCCAACTTTAATCTGAAAGTTCATTTCACCCTCTCCCCACATACATTTTCCAATGAATAAACTATCTCCCCCTCATGAAAAGAAAAACATTGAAATCTGTCTCTTGGTGCAACACCAGACCTCAGCACTCACGTTTGGGTAGAGGGCCAGACTTGTTCTGGTCCTCTCTGTTTCCATGCCCATAAGTATGCTGGAAATTTATGGATGATGGGCTTTCAGTCACCTCCTGGAGAGGGGAGAAGACACTCAAAACGGGAAAATCTGGTTAAATCATTAAAAAAAACCTCCAACCCAAAAACTCTTGGGAAAACAATTAGCAACCCCTAGCTCTCTGGTTGTCTTGGAGCACCGGGAAAGTGATCCTTGATGGCTGGCACAGCGCTATCCAAGTGCTTCAAGTCCTGATCTCCCCAACCCTTCCCCTGATGGGAAATATGTATTCCGTGTTGACAGAAATGTGCTCCGGGGTGGGAGCTAGCATTAATTATGACAAACACATCCTTGGGCAGTGATTTGCATACAGCCTTACATCAAACAACTCAAGGTCCTATAAAAGAGGAGTGGAGCCCATTCCTGCTCCCTGCTGCATATTGAATGAATCCAGGCATGATATTTGACTGCTGTGACCTTCGGGAAGGTCTGAGTGCGTTTCCAGCCCTCACAGGTGACTGGCTTTGTGGATGTTGCTGTCATGGACCAGGCAGCTTGTCCCGATATGTCTCTTTAGATAGCTTGGAGAACCTCTGGTGCAATAACCACAGGGGGGGCAAAGGCATGTGGTGTCACAACCTACAGGCTGCCTCCTTAAACCAGCCTTATATTTACAGCTTTCTCATCTGCAAAGAGCAGCTGGTGCCTCATCCTGCTGCACACTCCACAGTGTGACTCTCTAACTTGAGGGCTGATTTATGGAGCATGTCTTGCTTTTCTCAGTAAAAATTATAAACGACACCAGAAAAAAAAAAGAGTGGAAGGAAAGTGACTGAATCTCTTCACTTCGGGCTCTGCCATCATAACTGACAGGTAAAAGGGCAGATGGGAAAATGCCTGCTGAGAATGAAGGACGATCTACTAAACAGAAATCTATCTCAATTCCCCATGAGGTTATCAATGCCTTGGTGATCATAGTATGAAAATAACATATTGTCAGAGCTAGGTGCCAGCAGAGGAATAGCCTAGCTATGTAGGGCCTCATAGAGAAACAAATCTGGGGTATTAAGAGTGGCCCAGCCAAGGGATATCTGATCCCAGAGCTGTCTCTTATTTTGGTTATCCATTTCATTACCATGGTTGCCTTTCCCTGCCAGGAGACAAGGAAACAGCAACGTGAAATCCTCTGGCTCAAGGGG
>JANRGW010031805.1:34970-70162 GCA_024733675.1 Psilopsiagon aymara | reverse complement strand
CCCCCCCCCCCCCCCCCTTTTCAACACAGTCATCTCCTGTCATCCCTGGAGTTCATTTTTCTCTTTTTCTCACTCTTTCCTGCTCTTCCTCTCCCTTATAGGCAGGTAATTATTGAGACTGCTTTAAGGATAGAGGCATGAGAAAAGGCTGCGGGAGCAAGAAAGAGAACTAATGTATATGAAGGATTTAGTGAGAAGTGGGAGAAAGAAAAATTATAAAGATAAAAATAGAGGGAAAAGGAGTTTAGAAGTTCAGTGAGATTTAGAGGAAGATGGGGAACTGTTTTCCTATCATTCAAGTGTTTTCGGAATGACAGCAAAAAGTGTGCTAGCTTCATGTGGAAATCTCAGAGGAAGAAGTCCTTGAAGAAACAGGAGCCCACAGATCAGCACTTTTGCCCTGCTTAAAAAAATACTCAAATTCTTTGCACAAATAAAGCAGATTTTAGCTGGGTGTGAAGTGGGATGTGGGAGACACTTGGTCAGCCTTGTCTGTGGAAATGGCTGTGGGGCTCCTGACCATCTCTAGTAAAAGAATTTCTTAGGGATGTAATCTACGATGAAGGTAGTAAATGTGCAAAGGATTTGGAGTGCAAGTGTTTATATCCAGCTCTCATCTCACACATGGAAGCCTCACAGCTCCCTACAAAGCCTGTCCTCTGGGAAGGGTGGTACTTTATTTCTCATAATTTCAGGGCTCTTTCAGTTCTGACTCTCTGAATTTGCTTTCTCTCCAGCCAGAGGAATTGACCAACATCTTGGAGATCAGCAACGTTGTCTTTACAAGCATGTTTGCCCTGGAGATGATCCTGAAACTTGCTGCTTTTGGTCTCTTTGACTACCTCCGCAACCCCTACAACATCTTTGACAGTATCATCGTCATCATCAGGTGACAAGGGCCGTGGGGATCAACTGAAACATTCATAGAAAAGAGTTCCAAAGAGCTTGCATTTTTCCATGTGCCTTTTCAAAAAGGATTTAGCACCTGTACTAGGAGGAGCTGAGCTGATGCACAAGACCAAGGATGGGGAGAACAAGATGTCTTTTCCCAGCACTTGGTGAATCACCCTAGGCAAGCCACATAGCATTTCTGCCCCTCAGTTCTGTAGAATGGAGGCAACCGTGATTGCTTTGTAAATCCTAAAAAAATATTGGCTGTGAAATATTTCAAAAATGTTTAATGTGTGATAGAAGAGCCTGTCTTTCTGGAATTTAATGCTGCAGTCCCTTCCTCTCTTCTGCAACATGCAGTGCCATGTTCATCTTAACGGAGAAAAGCAGCTTTCTACATATAAGTACCTGCCTATAGTATATGCTTCTAATTCTGTCTTGCTCAAACAGATTTTCCTTCTGATCCCATTATGTTTGCTGCCAATGTAGAGACGAAAACTAGGATTAGCATTGTTTTTTTTCTCTCTCTTCTGTTCATTCACTTGTCTTTCGTTTTGTCCCTTGTACTCCCTTGTGCCTCTCCGGGCCATAGCATCTGGGAGATCATCGGCCAGGCAGATGGGGGGCTCTCTGTTCTGAGGACTTTCCGACTCCTGCGGGTGCTGAAGCTGGTGCGTTTCATGCCCGCACTTCGCCGGCAGCTTGTGGTGCTGATGAAGACTATGGATAACGTAGCCACCTTCTGCATGCTCCTCATGCTCTTCATCTTTATATTCAGGTGAGGAGGCAGTTAGCTGCCTCACAGTGTTTTGGAGGGGCACTGCATGGCTCATGTGGACCGCAACTTCAGAGCATGATTGCATGACTCATCTTGCTCATTGCTCTAGGCTCAGGCAGCAGTGACAAACGTTTATTTGTTCATAAGGGCTGAGGTTACTGCTGCTCTAAATTGGGCTCAGCAGCTGAAGATTTGGCCTGGATGGGTTGGAGAAATACTGCCACCAAATGCGCGTGTTCAGCATAATGTCCCATCGTAGGATAGGTGAAGTCTCTTGGTAATCAGCACTAGCTGCAGGAAGAGTTCAGACTGGAGGCTGACTGCCAGAAAGGTGGCAGGAAGCAACCAAGAAAGTTCATTAGATGCAGTGATGAAAAGGGAGATGAAGAAAAATGAAAGCAAAAAAGAATGATGAAGAGAGCAAATCTGAAGGACAATTTAGTGGGAATAGCTCTGAAGCAGTACAGGTGGAAAGCAAGGGGTTTTGGTGAGTTATAGGGGTGCAATACACCTCTGCTCCTTCTTCACAGATAGGTCCCAGAGTTCTGGCTGCTTTGTTCTACCCCTCACTTTTTTGATGTTACGTTAGATTGTTGGGAGGGGAAAAGAATGGCTCTGATGTGCTCATTGTGATGGAAGAGACATTTATATTTGACACCATCTCCACTTCTTATCCCAACAGTATCCTGGGAATGCACATCTTTGGTTGCAAGTTCAGCCTCAGGACAGACACAGGAGATACAGTTCCTGACCGGAAGAATTTTGATTCCCTGCTGTGGGCCATTGTCACTGTCTTCCAGGTGAGCCCACTTTTCGCTCTATGGCTGGGCCAGGGCAAAATGAAGAGGATCAGGAGGTGCTTTGTCTCATTGAGGAGTGTTGCACTTGCTCCTAACAGCACTAAAGGCCACACAAAAGGCACTGGCGTGTGATGTCTGGAGGAAGAACAACTGTGTGCTGTAACCAAACAACTGGTATATCTCTCAGAGATGCTCCTACTTCCCTAGGAGACGGTTTGCAAATATTACTCCTGTGTGGCAACTCCCGTATTTAACACCATCACCTCAGAACATGACTGTCCTTCTAGTTGCTCTTGTTTCTTTGGGCACTACCACAGATGGACTGTGACAAGGGACAGTGTGTGTATGGTTATGGGGAAGTCAAGGGGCCTGTGTGGTCCTGATGCATATCCTTTCACTGTCCTTTTCTGAGAATTCCCTTGGAGTTCTTCCTGCATGTTTATGTGGCCTCTGTTCCTGGTTGTAGATCCTAACCCAGGAGGACTGGAATGTTGTGCTCTATAATGGCATGGCCTCAACCTCACCGTGGGCATCCCTCTACTTTGTGGCTCTCATGACATTTGGCAATTATGTCCTCTTTAATCTGCTAGTGGCTATTCTTGTGGAAGGGTTCCAGGCTGAGGTGAGTTGCCACTGAGGCTTCATCAGGAGAAACAGAGGTATTAAAAGTGGGACCTTTGAGGGTGCTGGGGTGGAGGATTCCCAAAGGATCACACTTCTGTCATTTCTGTTGTGAATTTCAGGGAAGGCCCCATTAAAAAAGCCCCAAACCAATGGTATTAAATCTTGCAAGGAAAGAGACAGGTCCTTTGGAAGAGAGCTCACAACTTCCACCCTGTGCAACAGACCCTATCCTACCAGGGTGAATCCTTTGTCCCTCCAAAAGCAAGAACACAGTATGTCAGCCATCTCAGGTCATGTGAGACTTCTTCTAGTGATCACACTGATGCCTGGCTGCCAAAGAGGGTTTTACAGTTGTTCCAGCCACAAAAGACAAGAACAAAGGGTCTTTTCTGTTTATGAGTTCCCAACGTCTTAATTTGTGTGTTCCAGGGTGATGCCAACCGCTCATACTCAGATGAAGATCAGAGTTCGTCAAACATGGATGAGCTAGATCAGTTCCAAGAGGCCCAGGAGGGCTCAGGTACAATAGCTCAAACAGCCATATTTGCTCATCTCCCATTTTGTTTAGTGAGAAGCCTGAAAGCAGATTGTGCAGAAAATTTAATCTCCAAGAGCTTACAGTTTTTATTTTGAACTTTGTGCTAGTTTGTGGTGTTATCTGCAGAAAAACAGAGCTGTGACAGCTTCCTGAAGAATGTGGTAGCTAAAGGAAGCAGTTCTTGAATGACTCACAGAACAGCAACTGGGAGTGAGGAGTGGGACCATCCCTGCTTAGCTTCAGGGGCGCCATTTAAGGAATACTGTGTCCAAATCTTGGACCCACATTTGGATAGAGTATACCAACACATTCAAAAGGACTCAAACAAATCTGGAAGTCTTGTCTTACTGCAAGAGGTAATGAAGTTTAGAGAAACCAGAGAAGCGACTAGATCGCAAACTCTGTAAGTGCCAAACATAAAGAGACATTTCTGATGGTAGATGGCTCTTTAATTGAGAAGAAAAAAGCATAATGAGATTGTAAAGGTTGGAAGCTGAAGCTAGGCAAATTCAGACATATTTTTAAGAAAGGATAATTAACTGTCGGATCAGTCTGCCTACAGACTGACAGGTAAGGTCTCCACCCCTTAAAATCCTTCCTTGAAGACTGCAAGTCTTTGTGCAAGAGGTATTATGCTTCATGCAGGACTATGTGGCAGGGAGCAGCAAGAGTAGCTTGCTCTGTGGTGGATGGTGGTGAGCCATGAGCTGAGGTGGGTGGGACAGCCAGGCAGGAGGGCAGGGATCATACTGACAAAGGCACAGTACATACACAAGGTGAGCGGAGCAGGTCTGCTGACACTAGGCAAGTCCACAGTGGTGAGGCAGGTCTGAGGGCAAGCCAGAAAGTCCAGTCAGCAAGACAAGGTTGGGATCAGCAAGGCGCAAGAACAAGCACAAGCATACTCACAGTATAACCCAGACAAGGACCACAAACAAAGGTCTGAGCTTAAATGCAGCTCCCGCAAGCAGCAGCGGCTCTAGCGCTGGTTTCTCACAGCTCTTTATGGCAATTTAGCTGTTTTCACAGCAGCGTGATCCTGGTTACATGGCTACACCATATCAGAGCTTGCTTTGAATATAGGCAACCAAACCCATAAGAGGGCAGATATGGAAGTGGTTATGGAGCCTGCTGCTACACTCGTGGCTGACACTGTGTGCAGGCGAGTATATGTGACTTTCATCAAAACCAGAAATGATTGCTCCAGTCCTTTCACACATTAAAATCATAGAATCATAGAATAGTTAGGGTTGGAAAGGACCTTAAGATCATCTAGTTCCAATCCCCCTGCCATGGGCAGGGACACCTCCCACTAAACCATATCACCCAAGGCTATGTCCAACCTGGCCTTCAACACTGCCAGTGATGGAGCATTCACAACATCCCTGGCCAACCCATTCCAGTGCCTCATCACCCTTACAATCAAGAATTTCTTCCTCATATCCAATCTAAACTTCCCCTATTTAAGTCTGAACCTGTTACTTCTTGTCCTCTCACTACAGTCCCTGATGAAGAGTCCTTTCCCAGCATCTCTATAGGTCCCCTTCAGATACCGGAAGGCTGCTATGAGGTCTCCATGCAGCCTTCTCTTCTCCAGGACTGCATCCTCTCCATCCATCTCAACAAATGCTGATGGTCATCCACAGTGCCTACCATACCCCTCAGAGGTATCTTGGACCTTCAAGGTCGATGATGAGTCATTTGAAGAGGTCCAGTGTAGCAGGATAGAGACTGGGTTGAAGAGTACGATTGCAAGGATTTAAAGATGACCCAAATACATGGATGGCTGCAGATCTCCTCACATCTTAGTCTCTTCCTCAGTGTCTCAGCTTAACTGCTTTAAATGGCCAATCTGACAGTTGGTGGTATTTGCTCAGGCCTGAAGATGCAGGTGTCTGTTCTTGGCATGCAGAAGCACACTGTCCTCCCCTTGCTGCCAGGGTTTGACTTCTTGCTGTGCTCATCAGCCTGAGCCTGCCTGACCAGCACTCTGCTTGTCTGCCTGGCCCCAATGATTGCAGCTGTTAGTTTTGGAGGCTGAGGAGATTACTTCAAAGTCTTCCCAGTTTTTGCTATAATACCCTAAATCAGAAGGAATCCATGTTCATTGATGCAAAACAGATAATATTCTGCTAGGTGCCACTAAGATGCTAAACAGCTTAGACACCAAAACAGTTACTGGATTGTGAGGAACCCACCTTCTTTTTTCTTTCTTCTTTCTGCATCTTTTCACCCAGATCCCAAGCTCTGTGCAATTCCTGTGACACCTAATGGTCACTTGGACCCATCCTTGCCCTCTTCCAACCCACCATTGGCTGCTGGGGGGGTCACCAACTCTTCACGCAATTCCCTGCAGCCTGACCAGATCCATGTTGCTGTCAGCTCCCGGAAGAGCAGTGTGATGTCTCTGGGGAGAATGACCTATGACCAGCGGTCCTTGGTGAGTGACTAGAAATGTGCTACACCCTTCTTTTGAAGTCCAAGCACTCTGTTATCTTTCTGTCCATCAGCTGGAGATTGCTGTGGGGGATTGCACTGCTGCTGTAGACTTCAAACACAAGCGCGTTGCCTGTTTTTAGGAAGCCAGGTCGGTTCACATTGTTTATCTAAATTTCCAGATTTTTAAAGCCAATTTCCAGGTTGCTGACCCATATTCCATTGAGTGTGGGATTCAGCTCTTTTATGTTCCTCTGGCAGGAGAGGGGGAACAGCAAGAAGGCAGAGTCTTCTTCTTAGAGTGAAACATGTTTTGTCCCCTTGCTTTTTCCTTGTTTTCCTAGAGCACAGGACACAAAATGATGCTCTGGGTGAGTTAAAGGCATAAGAATAACTGGGTGATGCCAAAACTGCCAAGCCCTGTCACAGATGAGTTTTCTGGAAGCTTTTGTAACAATAATGAGGGAAATCTTGAATTGAAGCTCCCCATAGTTGGTCCTGCTGCTCCTTAATGCTTCTCCAAGCACTGCTGGCTGCCTAGCCAATGCATCTCAGACCTACCCACCTTGTAACATCAGCTTCCGGGCTTTCCACTAACACACACAGCTTTGGGGGTTGCATCAGTGCTCAGAGAGTTCATACCCCTGTTATTTCTAAATGGCAAGAGCTGACAGACACATACTTCATGATAAGTTGCCGATGTGGTTGGACTGGACTGTAACCAGCAAACCTGTTCCTCTCATTTCTTCTTTTCACTAAGGCTGAACTCAAAGCCAGTGTGTTAGATTATCCATCACCCTGTACCTTGTGTTATCCTTTACCCCAGGGCAGTATGAAAAGCTGCCAATGAGAATTTTGGAGAGCTTGATTCTCGCTCTGTGTGGGTGTAACAACATCAGGCTCCTGGCCTTTGGCTTTGTTATTTACCTTCCTCAAAAGTGCTTTGCGCACAGATGATGCTATAAAGTAATCATGGTCAACAACATTGCTAACTCATTATTGATTCATTGTCAGATTTACAATGATTGCTGCTGAATTCCCACCATGCAACTTCCTCAAAGGCTGAAAAATGGCAACCTCCTGGCTTAGGAGCCCAGGGAGAAGCCTGTGATCTGAAATAGGATCGCATGCTCCCTCCTTGTGCCCAAAGTCTCTGAATCCCCATCCTACTATCTTACAGTCCAGCTCTCGCAGCTCCCACTATGGAGCCTGGGGCTGCAGTGGAGCCTGGGGGAGTCGTCGCTCCAGCTGGAACAGCCTGGCCCGGGGACACAGCCTGAAGCACAAACCTCCCTCTGCTGAGCACGAATCCCTCCTGTCTGGAGAAAGGCATAAGGTGGCAGATGGGGATCCGGACAGGACAGGAAGGGTGTTTCATCACCGCCGGACCCTCTCCCTGGACAACAAAGGCTCCTGTGACCTGCTGGAGTTGGCCTCTGTCCCATCTGGCCACAGAGTGACCCATAAGCTGGGAGCAGCATCTGGGGCCAGTGAGCATCAAGACTGCAATGGCAAAATGCCCAGTATTGCCAAAGAGATCTTCCCAAAGATGAACAACCGCAAGGAACGGGGAGAGGATGATGAAGAGATAGATTATGTGAGTACTTGGGTGGAAGGAAGCTGGGGTTACACCACAGTGTTGCTGGAAACCACAAATCCATCTTCAAGTTCAGTCTCCCTACCATGTGGAAGGTAACCAGTGGCACTTGCTTCTGCTGTGTCTCTCCAGACCCTGTGCTTCCGCATCCGTAAGATGATGGAAGTCTATAAGCCAGACTGGTGTGAGTTACGGGAAGACTGGTCCATATATCTCTTCTCTCCACAAAACAGGTTTGTGCAATTTTTGCCATTAGAGGGTTGAAAAATGGGGCAGATTGTATTGCCAGGCTGGCCACATCCCCAGATGTGCATCTTAGGTTGCAACGTTAAACTTGCCTGCGGGGCAGGCTGTGTTTTGACTAGAAGTATCCCCACTTCTACAGCCAAACAACAGCTTTCTTCCTTGATTCTGGAGATGAAAGAAAGGATGAGAATCCTAAATAGTTATTGTGATTTTCCCACCCTTTGGAGCATCCCATTTTTCTTTTGTGTAATCATAAATATTTATAGCAAAGCATGGCAGGGAATACTAACATTAACCCAAAAAGGAGGAATGTATTATTAACAACTCCATAATACTGATATTTCATCCCCCAGCACCAGAACAGTCTCTCCATTTCATTTTTAGTCCCAGTAACAACTTATCAACGGTTGTGTCACACCTTTTAGGGCAAAGTTAAGATTCTTCTTGCCTGAAAAAAGAAATTTGGGATAAATTCTTCCTGCTAATTTCCCCATGAGGGGAAAATGTCTCTCTAACCCCAGCCAACAGGATTCTCACCCATGTGTAAAGGAGGTTTCATTATAGGTCATGATGGAGAACTCCTGGCTCTCTGTGCCACCTATGCTAATGGACAGAGGTGTCTTTCAGAGTGGGCAGAAATAAGGTCCTCGTGTCTTCCAACCTACCTGCCTCTCCTCAGCTTTCATCATGTGGCCTCTTTGCCTAGTGGTTTATTCCCCAGTCTGTCAGAAAAAAATGAAACTCAGCCTCTTCTCTGCACGACAGGAGAGGAGCACAGAGCCATAGCGATTAGGAAACTACTGGGGCAATAGATGAAGGCTCAGCTCCCTGCTCTGCTTCAGGTTCCCTGTATCACTGTGGGCCACCTTGGGATATTGCCATGGCAAGGGACATGAGTATCAGTGGTAGGAAAGTTGCTGTCAGACTCCAGTTTTGGCCAGACCTCTCAATTCTCTGTTCGCACAGCTCCTAACTTTGCTCTGCCCAAGGCACAGGTGCCTACCAGGACTCTCTTGCAGGTTTCGCCTCCTCTGCCAAACGGTCATTGCTCACAAGCTCTTTGACTATGTTGTGCTGGCCTTCATCTTCCTGAACTGCATCACCATTGCCCTGGAGAGACCACAGATTGAACACAGAAGTACGGTGAGCAGCATTTCCTCTAAGCAGCTTTTTAGCACATTTGACAGAGGTTTGTAAGTGTTCCTGGCATTGTTATGACCTCTGGAAGAGCTTGAGCAATAAAGATCAGCTCCCATTCATCTATTCAAATGCCCAAGTATTAATCATCATATAGTGTGTGCTTCTCCTGCAGGGTCTTATAATAAGGCAATCCACTTTATAATACAGTAATCCTAGTTCCCTCCCTCTTGGACAGTGAGTCCTCCAGGCACATGCAGTTAAGAGATGACTGGCAAAAGGGACAGGGACAGGGAACTAAAAGACACAAAAAACTTACATTCTGTGAGAATGGCATGCCATCATTCATGTATGCTGCTTCTGAGCTATGGCTCAAGATGGAGATAGCTCAAGCTGGCAAGTGAAGTGGCTTTTTTCTGTGCGTCTGCCTTAGGTGACCCCCAGACTCTACTGCACTTACACACAATCCAGTGTTCAGTGCTCAGCAGCTCTTCAGGAGGGAGATCCAGGACACTGCAGCAGGTCAGGACTGAGCAGTGCTAGCAGACAGTGCCTTGAAAACAGATGTTCAAGATGCATTGCAAATCCCACCCCCTGTGCTCTTGCAGAGTTGCATAGGATCCTGTCGCAGCTGTGGCACAGGGCTGATCAAAGGTGTATGAGCTCAAAGCTGCCCATCACTGACCTTTGCCAAGGGTACATCTCTTATTTCCCCAACTTTCAGACCCTCCTCAGGAAAGCAAAATATATTGAGTTCATCAGAGGGACCTGACAAACTGACAAGAACTCAAGACGCATTTAAGGCCTTTCTCTATTTCTTTTCTAGGAGAGAATCTTTCTCACTGTGTCCAACTACATCTTCACAGCAATTTTTGTAGCTGAGATGACACTGAAGGTAAGTTACTGGAGATGGACAGCTCAGAGCCTTTTCGTAGTGTCAGGAACAACATGGTTTGCCTTTGGTCAGCACACTTGTAAAGTGTCCCCATCTTTTTAAAGTCCTTCCCTCTGCCTTGGTAAAGGCAGATACTACTTGGAGCTGAGTTCTTTCTTGTCAGGTGTGGAAGGGTTGTTTATCCTAGGCTTTAAATCCAAAGGGATCTTAGTATATGGGAGGAATAGCTGGTCTTCAGGTATGGATTTTGTAATGTTGTCAAATGTCCATTCCTCCAAGAATGGGGGAAATAACAACGATGTTAATAACATGCTCTTTGTTGAGATAATTGTTTAGTAGGTGCCTAAATACTTTTCAACAATGGAGAAAACTGGTTATTCCCCTTTTGTACTTAGGAAGGAGTCCTAAAACTGGGCACCTGAAATTAACCCCCTAAAATTCATAACTGAATTATGGCCACGATATGCAGGGTATTCGGCTTTCCCCAAAATGAGAGATTTCTGTAGCACTTGCTGGTGTTGAGAACTCCTGAGGATCAAACTACCCCCTTAAGAATCAAAGTATGGGTTTTGGTGTTGAATTTTACCTCCCAGGTGACCTCTGATTTGGGAGACTTATCCCAGGTCTGTGGTATGACAGGGAAAGGTTTTCTGCACATCCCCTACAGTGCCCTTGTTCCTCAGAGAGGCAAAGCAAAGGTGAGAAGACACCATGGCCCTGTTATTTCTGGAGTTATGTGCCACCACTTTCCCCAAAGGCATTTTCTTTCATAGCCTTTCAAGTGTAAGATGAGATAAACTTTGGTGTCATGTGGAGTTGATAACTGTTCTCCATCCTTTCCCTCTCTCTATAGTGGCCCTCTACCAGGGCAATATGGAGGGGAGCCATCTCACCCCCTCTCCTCTCCCTTCTCTTGCAGGTAGTCTCTCTAGGACTGTACTTTGGGGATCAGGCTTATCTGCGCAGTAGCTGGAACATCTTGGATGGCTTCTTGGTCTTCGTGTCTCTCATTGACATTGTGGTCTCAGTGGCCTCTGCTGGCGGTGCTAAAATCCTGGGGGTGCTGCGAGTCCTCCGGCTGCTGCGCACTTTACGTCCCCTCCGGTCAGAGCCCCACCAAGCCCTGCTCAGCCCCCTTCTTCCCACCAGGCCTCCCCCAGAAGGGTCTCAGAGTCAGCTCAGTTTGCCTAGCAAAGGGTGGTCTTTGAGAAAACATAAACCTCAGGGAGGCTCCCCTTATGGCTTTAGACTTGAAGGTACCTAATCAGACAACCAACCCATGGCACAGAATAGGCTCTCCGGTCACAGGAGAGTGATCCCCCCTGATGGGTCACTGAACAGGGAGAAAGAGGTCCCCTGCTGCTGCTCAAAATGTCTAGCTTAGTCCAAACATCCCCGTCCTGTCCTTCTGTCATCCCTTCCTGTCTTTCCCTTCCAGAGTCATCAGCCGAGCCCCAGGCCTGAAGCTGGTGGTGGAGACGCTCATTTCTTCCCTCAAGCCCATAGGAAACATTGTCCTCATTTGCTGTGCTTTCTTCATCATCTTTGGCATCCTGGGTGTGCAGGTAGGTTGTTACTGCCCATTAAACTGCCCCTGTGCACCTATCATGCCCATACCCCCACATGCTACAACAGGCACAGGGAGCCAAGCAGAGCAGGAATGCAGGCAACCAGGACATGTTCTGCATCTGTCCTTCTCTATGAGCTGTATCTCACCATAATGTCGCTGCAGCCTTTGGCAAGGACATCCAGGCACTCAGTGAGTGCAGGCTTTTCTGGGTGTGCAAGACAAGAGTTAAAGCTTACACCTGGCAGGAGGTGGACCAGGGTTTGGGTCAGCATTACAGGGAGAGTCCAGGAGTGGCAGAGCACAGGGCTCACTGGGCACGTCCATGTCATACCACAAGATCAAGCAGCTCAGTACCTGCTTGCATGAACCCTGCCATCAGTTAGCTCTGTTTCTCTGCCTCGCTCTGAGCCCTAAATCCACCCACAACCTTTTATTTATTTATTTATTTTTTTTTGTTTAATCCTCTTTATTTTCGGCTGTTGCATTGCAGAGGAGCAAGGGTGTGGGTGTTATTTCCATCTCAGGGAATGCGCTATACTTAGTCTGCTCTGATGCATCTGTACAAATGCACCATCCAGTACCTTCCATATGGGGAAAGGAGCCCTGGGCAGAAGAGCCGCAGCAGTGCAATGCAGCTTTGTGAAAAAAAAAGAAGCAGGGGATGTTTTTTTTTCTGGTTCTTTACCCTCAGATGAGATCTTTTCCCATCAGATCTCTCAGTAACTGGGAAGCAGAGAAGGAACATTACTCTTGGGGACTGAATAGATTTGTGGCTCTAATTGCACCCCAGAAAGCTGCCGGATGGTAAGGGTTTACAATCACTGCTAGCCTGAAGCAATAGAGGAGGCTGAAAACCCAGGTGTGTGTTTATGAAGGTGGCCCTGGCTCATTAGCAGTGTTTGAGCTTTTGTGTTGCACTGGTGGTCCCCCCCAGCTGTCATGCGCCATGTGGCTTGCAGCCTTGCAGCCAGCCCAACATCTTGGGAGCTTCTGCACATCCCAGGTAGCATGGAGAACCCTGTGGGGAAAGAGTCTGATGGGTCTCTCCTCTGCTGCAGCTCTTCAAAGGGAAGTTCTACCACTGCCTGGGAGTCGACATCAGGAACATCACCAACCGGTCCGACTGTGTGGCTGCTAACTACAAGTGGGTTCACCACAAATATAACTTTGACAACCTGGGACAGGTGAGTGTGCCCACAGCCTCCATCACTGACGGGGACCCAGCATAGAGTTCGTTTCTTTCTATATGTACCCCTCCTTGGGGCACAGATGCAGTGCCAGGGAAGCCTGATCCCTGAGCAGTAGTTATTAAGCATGGGTATCCATGCAGAAGCTGTGGCACTAGTGGGTTGGTATCAGGATGATGCTTACAGGTTGTGCAGAAAAGTGATGGCAGCAGAGAGCTTGATTTTCTTTTTCTTCCTACTGTGAAGCAGCTGTTCTTCACAACCTTTCTCTTCTGGTGGGTCTGGCTGCACATGGCTTCCTGTCCCGCTCCTTTTCCTCCATGGGGCAAGAAGCAGGTTTTGATGTGTGCAGAGGCACAGGCAGGAAGAGTATTTCAACACTGTGTGTGTTAGAATGTAAACCCATGATTTTTTTTTTTCCTAGCCTGACATGGCATCTGCTCCACATCTGCTTTTCTTTGTATGTTGCAGGCTCTGATGTCCCTCTTTGTTCTGGCTTCTAAGGATGGCTGGGTCAATATTATGTACAACGGACTAGATGCTGTGGCTGTTGACCAGCAGGTACGAAGGCTTCCTTGTGAAAGGACCTTTTTTCACTTTCTTCAAGCAGAAGAATGCTTTAATGTCCTGCTTCTGACACCTCCCTCAAAGCAGGAGTCCCTTCCATGGCCCTTCTGAATCTTTTGCTCACTGATTTGCAAGGGGTCAGGGTCATGCCTGGTCCATGCTGAGAAGTGCAGCTGTGGCTATGCAAGTGGGTATTTGTGGTAATTCTCACCTTCTACTGAGTTTGGATCTCGCAGCAATCTCTTACCTATTTGCAATGACTAAGCAAGGATGCCATTTGCCTTTCTGGGCATGTTGGCTCTTCTCTGGTCCACAGATGGTTATTTTAACACCCTGTAAAGCAGGGACTATTGGGCTGATGCCCACTACATCCCTATTCCTCTACTGCTAATGCAGTGACCTTGATAGTGTCCAGTGTAGGCGCCTGCCATGGGGTGCAGTACCACAGGCTTGAACCTCAAGAATGATGCTCCATTTATCTCTGAACCTCTGTACAAGGTACACCACGACTGGCTTTGTAGGCTTTTTTTCCCCAGTCAAAGTCCGGGCCTCCTTTATCTCCAAGACTGCATGACATTTCTGTTCCTGTCTCATTGCCATTTTGGGGGTGCATGACTGTGGTCTCAAGCCGAATTTGTCTCACATTTGTCCTCGAGCCAAATGTGTTCGCAGTGCCTGGGCCACCCATTTTACCATGTGCTGGTAAAGGTTGTACCCTTTACACACATGCTGATGTACTCAACCTACAACTGGGATTGTGTCTGAATTATGAGTGACTGCAGAAGGGACTGCACAGATGGGTCCTGGGCTCCCTCTTATTCCATCAATCACCAGCTGATGCCAAAATCCAGTCAACCAATTACAAGCTGCCTTGCCTGTAGCCCCAGCTCTTCCCTGCCCACTCCCCTGATTTCCGTAGTTCCTCCTAATTACCATGGCAGGTCCCATTCCCATCATTTCCATGCAGTCACATACCCAACCAATTAACCGCCTTTGTTCTCCCTCCTCTTCCAGCCTGTGACCAACAACAACCCCTGGATGCTCCTCTACTTCATATCCTTCCTCCTCATTGTCAGCTTCTTTGTGCTTAACATGTTCGTGGGGGTGGTGGTAGAGAACTTCCACAAGTGCCGGCAGCACCAGGAGGCTGAGGAAGCACGCCGTCGGGAAGAGAAGCGCCTGCGCCGCCTGGAGAAGAAGCGAAGGAGTAAGGCACAGCCTAAGTGTTTGGTCGGTTCGTAGGCCAAGGTTTTCTAAGAAAAACCTTCTCCTCTTGTTTTGCTTTCACAATGGACTGGTCTCCAAATTGCATCGCTTGTGCCATGCTCTCAGCCTTCCTCCCCGTGCCACTGCTGTGTCACTATGCACCTCACCAAGGCAGTTTGGGGAACAGAGGTGCCTGACAGTGCTGGGACTATGGGGAAGCTGCTGGCATTTTAACACCCTTCCCCTTGTGAGATAACATGTACCAAAAATACCTCCATGTGCACGCTGGCATGCACTGTCAAAATAGGACATACACGCAGTGGTACACCTCCTGGGTTTTGAATAGTCCCACCTGGGCTTCTGCACAACCCAGCTAGTGTTTGGGAGAAGATCTGGACAGAACATCCTTTGTGTTTAACCCCAAATATAAAGAAGAGGTGTTTTGTTCCTGGCTCTATCAGTGTTGTAATGTCACTTCTTGGGTCCCAGACCCACTGTGGTGAAGCAAGCCCTCTTCCTGGTGTTTCCATGCTCTTCTGTATTACCTTCAGACAAAAATTGCAAAAGCATACTTGACCCTGGAAATCATCCTTACTCTACTCCAAACTGATGGTTTTCTTCCATTCACAGCCTGTGGGCATGCTTTCCCTTCCTCTGCTTCAGTTTTTCCCTCTCCTTGTGAGAACCTGGGGCCTCTCCTGGAACCATGTGCTCCCTTTTGTCATTTGTGATCTTAATTTGTCAAGACATGAAATGCTGATTTAGCACCATTCCCACAAACACAGACTAACAGATTTTCCTTCTAGCATTCCTTTCCTTGTCTTTTTTCGACTTCTTTTTCCCCACTTCTACTTTTCTCTTTTTTTTGTTGCACTTTTTTCCCTTCTTCCTGTGTCCCCTTTTTCCTATCCTTTTCTGTTCTTTCTCTATCCCACCTTTATTCCCTTTCCTTTCAACACCTATTACCACTCTAATGCCTGCTCCCTCTTTAGTGTTTCTCTCTTTCTTCCAATTTCTTCCTAACTCTGCCCATGTCCCTCTTTCCACTAAAGAGGCGCAGCGTTTGCCGTACTATGCTACCTACTGCCCCATCCGCCTCCTTATTCATTCGGTCTGCACCAGCCACTATCTGGACATCTTCATCACTTTCATCATCTGCCTCAACGTGGTCACTATGTCCTTGGAGCACTACAACCAACCTGTGGTGAGTGAGATCATGGAGATAAGCCCTGCCTCTAGTTATTATGTTATTTTACAACTGCTGTCTGATAACCATCAGCATAGGTAGGTCTCTTGAGTGCCTCTAAAAAATACTATTCAGAATTGCAGGATTTAATCTAGTAGGTCAAGTTGTGCGATGAGTTTCATATGTATCCATAAAGATAGCCCCTACTCAGACACTTGTTATCCATTAAAATTAATAGTGAGAAGGCATCTAAGGAAGGGTCGAGCCCCCAGAAAGCATGGTGCAGTTAAGTATCTGTGCTTTGTATTCTATCAATTGGATATGTGGGTCATCCAAATTTAGCTGCCTGGTCTGCTTTTTCTGTTCCCCTGGATTATAACAGGAGGAGCAATGGAAGCAGAAGTGTCCTGGGAGCTTCAGGTTTCGCATCAGGTTTCCAAATGTTGGCCCAATTTCCCTACCGTATGGCCTGAGCTGAGAGTACTAGGGTGGCTGTTTGTGGTTCATGGGATGAGATGTCTCCACCAAGCCACCTTTTTTCCATAAGAGAAGCTGCAGGGCCAAAGTGCTGAGCAGAGCTTCTTTCAGCTGCAGGGTGTGATTCCCAGTAAAGAGCCTTGAAGGCCAAATAAATTTTTTACTTTTTTGGCTGGGGAAGACCAGTGTTCCTGGCAAGATATAGATGCCTTTGATGGAAAAAGAATGTATTCTGTACATGTCAAAGGAGATTTCTGCCTCAGTATGTAGACAAAGTATTCATCATGGTATCTGCCTGGTGGTATTTAAGCTTTTGATTCAGGAGACCCTTGGTTTAAGTGACAATTCTCGTGTGCGAGTGGATGCCATCCAAGGTAGTTCAGGCTTTGATCAGGAGCTGAATCTGCCTGTCCTCATTCAGATCTACTGTCAGGCTCCTCTGTTTCTTGACCCTATTGCCCAACTGCCCAGCTTTTATCTTGCCCTTGATGGTGCCCAATTTTCCTCTGCAGGAACTCTCAACCGTAATCTGTTGTCATCCTTGCATCAGGCTTCTGTTCCTGGACAAGTCACTCCTCTTCATTAATCCTCAGCTCTTTTCCCTGGAACACAGGTCCAGCCATGCCAGTCTGCTGTCTGTCTCTGCTAAAGAATCTTCCCAAAGCACTTCAAACCCTTCCAGTACAAAGTGCCACCAAATGCTGCCCTCTGCTCACACTGGTTCTTAGTGGTGGAGGAGGAGCAGAACATTAAAGAACCAGAAGCCCAACGGCTAAGAGATAGGACATATTCCTGCCCCAGATCAAGGCACAGAGGGGTTTCCTCTCATCAGAGATGACACGTATCCACAACTGGAGTAATGTTTGTGCCTCACTCCTGGTTGATAGATATGCCAGTGCTGTTAACACAGTGTCATCCAGTTGGCATGAACTAATGGCAGAAGAAAAGGCTGATGGTACTTGGCAGGTTCCCCTGGCAATAGCTTCCTCCTTCCTACTATGCTGAGCAGTACAGGAGAAAGGAGCTAGAACCAATCCTGAGAACCACATGGGGCAGAGGGGACAGCTGGCAGTTGCCCTTAGTTGGCAACCTCCACATTCAAATAAGTGGGAGGCATGGGGTACCTTCCCTACCTCCTAATGAATTCCTGGCACTCAGGAGAGTCCCCACAGAGGTTATGTGCTTGATGTTGCTTTTGCCTTATTCTTTTCCCTTTCTTTCTGTTGGCAGTCCCTGGAGACCGCCCTCAAGTACTGCAACTACCTGTTCACCACTGTCTTTGTCTTTGAGGCAGTCCTCAAGCTGGTGGCATTTGGTCTGCGACGATTCTTCAAAGACAGGTGAGCAAAGGCTTATGTCAGCTGTGGCTGTGGGACAACTGGATTTGGGGTGGCTTTGAGGATGGATCCCTATCTGAAGTGTGAGTTGGAAGCAGTGCCCTGACTGCCTCTCAGTTCTGCACAGCATGGACCTGGCATCAGCCCACCTGAGCTGCATTGCCTAGGCAATAGTAAGAGTTGTCCAAAAGTTGCCTTTTGGTTGGCACCTGCTGGTTAGGCTAGAAAGCAAAGGAGGTGGGGTTAAAGAGAGCCATTTTTTCCTGAGCTTGAGGCAAACTGGGAGCATGCTGAAGCAGAACGTGTGTAAGGAAGCTGATTTGAGGTAGTACGGCTGTAAAAAGCTGAGCCCATTAGTCAAAGCATAGCACCATAGTAACATAGCTCCATGCTTTCAGATCAGATTGGCTTGCCTCTGGCTGCTCGTGGGGTGTGCAAAGTGAATCTCTGTCTGCAAAAGCCTGTATAGGCTGACTCGGAGTGGGGCATTGAACTCATGCATAAAGAAATATTTAGGTTGAAGTGGAGCCACTTCACTTTCTTTTTCAGAGAAATGGAAAAGCTCCATCTTCCTTTATTCTCTTAATTTTTATTTCTTAAGGTGGAACCAGCTAGATCTGGCCATTGTGCTGCTATCTGTCATGGGCATCACATTGGAAGAGATTGAAATCAATGCTGCTCTCCCTATTAACCCCACTATCATCCGGATCATGAGAGTGCTGCGTATCGCACGGGGTGAGAAAGACACTGGCCAGAGGCAGGACTGTAGGTGGCTGTGGAGTAGGACTTGGTGCCATGGCTCATTGAGCAGTGGTGGTACAATCAGGTCTTGCTCTGTCTCTAGCCCTGGGAGGCAGGCAGGCGGGGGGTGTGACAAAGGACTGCCTAGAGGCTAAGGTTTTCTGATATCCCTTAGCCAGGCGTTTAGAGGCAGTGGTTTTTAGCAGGGCTTGAATGACCACGAGGACGAGCACGAGTGAGAGCTGAACTTTCCTTGTTATTCTTTTACGGGGCAAGTATAGAAGTGGTGTTTAGAGAAGGGGTCACCAAACAGGTTGAATTTTGCACAGGGAAGGGACAGAATCTTCCTGGTGGTGGTAAAGGTGTGCTAAGCTGCCTTAATAGTTGATAGCTGGTAGAAGAGAAAGTGATGAAATCAGAGCAGAGGGGCAGCTGTGTGATACATATTTCTGTGAAAAAGAGGGCTCTTGACCAGACTGTGGGTAAAGCAAAAGAAACCTGATAGGCATGGGTGGAAGAAACAGCATTTAGTAAGAAAGAGATGGACTGGAGGAGAAAGAACCACCAGGGCTGTAGAGTCAAAAGAAGGGAGAAAGTAGCTAAGGGGTGCAATCAGCTTATTCTAGGGCAAGGGAAGACAACGTGCTGTTAGTAAGTCACACAAAGGATGTATCTCCTGAGCTCAGTCTGAGTGATACTTGTCTTGCACTTGTTGTGACAGTCCTGAAGCTACTGAAGATGGCCACAGGAATGCGAGCACTGCTGGATACAGTTGTTCAAGCCCTGCCACAGGTAAAACAGCTCTTCTAAAGACTCGTTTTCTGCACCCTTCTTCAACAGGGTTGATTCTTGTGGAGGCTCAGAGGTGGTGTTTACTGTGTTGTGCAGGCAACTGCCTGAAGGTTGTTTGTCCAAGTTTTCACATTGTTCATAGAGATACATCTCTCCTCAGATAAGTGTTGTCCAGGTTATCATGTCAAACACAGAGGTACAGCTCATCTCCCATCTCTGTTGTCCAGTGGGTGAATGATATAAGGCTTGATTCCTGGTTAAGGGCAGATTATTTTTTCCCCGTCACATGTAGCTAGTGTCTAACTGCTTGTGGCTAGTCCCCAGCCTCTCTTTCTCCTCTCTATAAAAAGGGAAGAGTGACTAGTAGCCATTTCAGGAGGAAAAGATGTCTTTGTGTTTCTGCCCTTCTCTTCCTTCCCCGCATGTGCTCCCTTTCCTTCTCCCTCTTTCATTTGCACTCCTGTCACTCCTTTTCTTAGCCAATTCCTCTGCCTTTCTACTTTCTTCCTTTATCCTCCTGGATCCCTTTGTGTTTCTGAGGCTCTCATGTACAAGAAGCAGTGACGCGCTCTGTTGTGGCTCACACAGCCGGCAGCTAAGTGTCTTCTGCAAGACAGCTAGACAGAAGGATTTCATGAGCTGTGAGCGGCAGCTGTTCCCGAATGAGATGCTGACATGGTGCTTTACACAGGCTTCAAGCCCACTATGAGGATCCTCTGTGATGGATGAACAGCCAGAGAACCTGGTTCCCTTCATTCTGTGTCCTTGAGAGAGAATTGTTAAGCAAGGAGTAATGGTACCAGGTGGCTCTACTGATCATACATCAGACCATTCCCCTGGCAGACGCCGAGCAAGCAGCTATATTGCATGATATCAAAATACACGGGCATTTGTCAGTTGATTTATCAGCTAATGTGCCAGTCTCAAAGAATGATGCAGAGCTGAGAATCAATCTGAAAACAGCATGAGGAGTTACCCAATGAGTTTACTTCTGATGTTGGTAACAGTACATGTCAATCTGAATTACACAAATCTCATGGCTCAAAAGCAAGGGGAAAGCACTGTAATCTTTTATGGATCCTGAGCTCTCTTCTCCCATGTTTTTCATTACACAATCGTAATTTGTGGTTGTCTAAAAATAATAATTACATAATTCATATGTGTGATATATAATAATATCATCATCCAGGATAGTTGGGAGCTGAGATACACTGGTCAGTGAAGGAACAGAAGATTCAGGGTGTTCTTACAGCAGGCAGCTTTGGGCCAGTAATGTTTATTAGTTCTGGCTCTGCTGCCCCAGGCTGGCTCAGTGCAGCTCCTTTGCACCTGGCTCTTCCCTGTTCCAGGAGCCACAAAAGCTGATTTTTCTCAAGCGAGGATTTGTAACTCGAGCAGGTCTCCAGATCCAGCATCTGCATGTCTGCGCCATGTTTATTCTGCAACTCAGATAGATGCATACAGATGTTAAGAGCTGGTTTGCCATTGGGAAGAGGACTTTGCAGTGTAATTGCACTTAAATGATGAGACCCAACTTCTACCCGCAAAATACAGAGAATAAAGAAGAGAGGAGGAAATGTTCATATCCCTATCATGAAGATGGAGAAACTGAGTCATCAGGCAGTGAAGTGTTTTTCTCAGGATGGCAGAAAGCACACCTGGGACCTCAGATCAAGCCTCTGAGACCTGCTCTGGTCCTAGGCTGAGTCATTTATCTTTCTCCTGAATTTGGATGGCACAGCAGTTGAAATGACTATATTGGACTCCTGAAGTGGATGATCCTAACACAGGCACAATGACTACATGTATTCAGACAATGACCAGACACTGTTCAGTTTTTCAAAAGCACCCATACACCTCTTAGGTCCTTAATTTTTCTCTGCCTTCTATTGCTCCACCGAGAGTATGCTAACCATTACTGCCCTTTTGTGTTACTGTTCAGCCTACCTCTAGCGAAACCCCCTCCTGCTGCCCATAGCTGCCTCACATGCTGGGAGGCAGGAGATTCAGAAGCAAGCAGTGATCTGAGAGAGTGAGGACCTGGGACAGTGCCCATATTGCTGGTGGCACTGCTGCCCTTATGCACCACAAAGCAGTAATCCTTGCTTTGCCGGGAAGGTTTGCAAACAGCCTAGTTGGAGGCTCAGAAATCAGGCTTTGACCTGAGGCTCATGACCATTCATGAGATGCAAAGGAAGCTCTGCCTCTAGACTCTTCCAGTCTCCTCTCTTCTCCTCATCTCCACACATTTCAAGAGTGCCTCTTCACCCTCCTTCCTTCTCACCTCCCTACTCCTTTTACAAGCCCTGCTGTAGCCTTCACACATACCTGGTGCCTTGCCCCGCCATGAGCTGCCTGGTTCATAGCAGGAGCTGGTGTATCTGCGTCACTGTCTCTTTGGAGCACTTCTGTTACACTTTTCACATGAGCATAACTTCAAGGGACTTAAGCAGTTTTGGTGGAGCATGTAGCACTGAAGGTCATGTATGTATGCTGTTATTCGTAGCTTCTCCTTCACTCAGCCCAACTGGCTTCACCCTCTGTGCCACTGCACCAATGTGCTTGTCTTCACCTGGCCCAGATACTGCACACTTTAGTCAGCACTGGCCAGCTTGTGCTGGAGTGGAGGCAACTGGGAAAAGAGCATCCTTCAAGTCTAGTTGCAACTGCTGCCATCACTGGTGATTTCCCAAGTGCTGAGGAATCGTTTGGCTGACTTTTGTACACTGGGAATTTGCTGCTTTTCTCTTCAGACTTTGAAAGATTAAAAATCGTTCCCTGTACAGATGAAACAGGCTTTGGGTAGGCTGACTGTGCAATTTCTTGCAGGTGGGAAACCTCGGACTCCTTTTCATGCTCCTCTTTTTCATCTACGCTGCTCTAGGAGTGGAGCTCTTTGGAAAACTGGGTAAGTCTCAAGCAGACCATGTTCAGTGTTAGCTATAGGCCTGCTGGGAAGCTAAGGTTTCTGAAAATCAGTACTCATTCAATAAAGGCACTGAGTTACTTGGTGGCCTTTATTCTCCCTTATGCGTAATCGGTGTAAACCAAATTTCCCTCTAAATAGTTATTGGCCTAACAAAACAAAGGCAGTGTCTGGATTCTCTTGCATTCTTAAGCTTCAGCTTTTTCTGCACTACCTGCCTTGATATGGCCTTCAAGAGTGTAAGAAAAACTCAGGGAAAGTTTATTTGCATCTCTTGCCATGGAACATAGATCAAGAAGAAAGGCAGTACAATGACACATTGGGAGGATACCCCTGAGCATCTGAGTTACACTGTCTGGTATCCTGGGGCTGAACCGTCAGGGATGTTTTTGTATTGCTGTGCAAAACCCGACTGTTGGACAGGGTGCTGATGCCATTACCTGAGGTCTCCAGGCTGTGAGAATCATGAAGCCCCCTTCCCCAGTTCCCTTTATTGATCTCGGGGCTGGCAGTGTGTCCTCCACTGAGAGCTGCTATCCCCTTCCTTTCAGTATGCAATGATGAGAACCCCTGTGAGGGCATGAGCCGTCATGCTACCTTTGAGAACTTCGGGATGGCCTTCCTCACGCTCTTCCAGGTGTCCACAGGTGACAACTGGAACGGAATCATGAAGGTAACTGGGCCTCAGGGATGTGGATGTCCTTATTGTGGGGAAGGAGAAATTCTGAGGTGTGCTCTGTTCAGCAGCACTTGGGCTAGAAAAAGGAAGGAGCATAGAAGCTGGGTTGCTAGACAAGGTCCTGCTTGGGCCAGGATCTCACCTCCCCACCATGGTAACTTACATCTTGGGCTCATCTAGTCCTCTAGCCAGTCATCTGGCTGAGAAAAGTGCAACTTCTTCTTAGAAGGAATAAGAAGGCTAACCAGGCTAAGAGGGAACATCCACTATCATAGTGCCTATTATCAAAGCTAAATGTAGAACAGGGGGCCCATCTGCAGAGCTACCAGGGCAATCCAAAATATAAACTTACTTCCTTCAAAGGACATACAGAGAGGAAAGTTCTTTGAACACATATGGTGCTTTGGAGTCTGGATGGGAGAAGGCAGTACCAGATGGCTCATTTTTGTTCTTGTTCACAGTTGTGGGATTACAGTGGCAGCAACATGTGATGGTCTGGAAGTAGTTTGCTCTGTACACTTTTGGACGTATTTACTCTGAAGCAGAAAACACATAGTCAGATAGTATCCCAGTTGCTTTGAAGACCTTATGATCCCAGAGGGTGTGGGATGATAGAAAAGTTCACCTTGTTCTTTCCATGGGCATCAGTGGTTTTTGACAGAAAGAGGAGCTGAGTTTGTGTTCTTACTTTAGTCCTTCCTTCCTTCCATCGTTCCCTCTCAAACCCAACTTTCCCTCAAGGATACTTTGCGTGACTGCAGCCACGATGACCGGAGCTGCCTCAGCAACCTGCAGTTCATCTCCCCACTGTACTTTGTCAGCTTTGTGCTCACAGCCCAGTTTGTTCTCATCAATGTGGTGGTAGCTGTGCTCATGAAACATCTTGATGACAGCAACAAGGAAGCCCAGGAAGACGCAGAGATGGATGCTGAGATTGAGCTGGAATTTACACATGGGCTGTGCTCCCGCAAGTCAGGCTCCCCGAATTCAGGACAGGGAAAAGGAGCAGGAACAGGAGGAGGCAGTGGGAAAACAGATCCTGAAGGACGTCTGTGCATGAGGTGTTACTCTCCAGCACAGGTGAGTATACCTTTGAGCTTACCAACTAAACTGTAGCAAGTAGCTGAGGGGAGAAGCTAGGCAGCCTAGATGACTGAAGATTTAGCAGTAGCAGATAGATACTTCCACCTCATGGTAAGAGGTTTGCTTTCAATGGTAGACTTCTGAGTGGTAGCATCATGTGGGGACAAGGCTGTGACAGCAGTGGGTCCTGTTCATTGTCATCATGGTGTAGGAACCTGAGGGCCAGCAGAGGAGGACTGGAGCAGATCAGCTAAAGGTGTGCTAGGAGGAAATTTGAGAGGGGAGCTCAGGAGAAGAGAGCAGGAGGAATGTCAGATCAAGAGTGAGGCTCTCCAGCAAAGCTGGAGAGGAGGCGTAAGCAGTGCTGTGGTGCACTGACGGTGAGTGAAGACAGTCCCTCCTTCTTTTTTTTTGCTTTGAACTCTGGCACCTTTACACACCTTAAGGAGCAAATGCTTCCCCAGTGACCCTGTGCAGGTACCTGCAGAACAAGGTGCTGTTCCAGATGAGTCAGGGTGGAGAACCCAGCCACAAATTCACATGAAACTTTGAAGCAAAAAGCTCAGCATTCTTAAAATGATCTCTCCCATCCTCCCCCCTTTCTTGTCCCCTAGGAGAACTTATGGCTGGACAGTGTCTCTTTAATTATTAAGGACTCCTTCGACGGGGAGTTAATGATCATCGATAACCTATCGGGCTCCGTCTTCCATCATTACTCCTCGCCGGCCATGTGCGAGAAGTGTAACCATGACAAGCAAGAGGTAACCTGCGTGCGAGGATGCGTGAGGGGTCTCTCCCCCCCAAGACCTGCACACCCACACCTACATGCCCGCAGGTCATCTGATGTGTGCTCCTGGCTGTAGATTGTGTAGACAGAGAGCTTGTTGACCTGTGTCTGTCATCTGTCCTGAACTGCTGATACCACAGGCTTGCCCTCCTTAGCCACAGGGAAATGTTTGACCTGGTGAAGAGGTGAGATGTGACAGGACACAGGAGTCAGGAGGGAGTGATTAAGCTGTAGAGAAGTGACTATGAAGGCATCCTGGCAGCTCTTGTTATGTTCAATTCAGCAAGAAAAGCAGAGGTTCAAGCTCCTATCGAATGAAGGAGTCAAAGGATCTCACTCCAGTGACAGCACTTGGAGGCAATTCAGTGGAAGAATCAAGCATGTGTTTTGTCTTCATTTTAAACATGTGCTCGCTTATTCCCTGTTGAGGTCGACGGATTAAGCACATGCTTAAATGCCTTGTTGAAGAGTCACTGTCTGTGAGCAAGAACTGGTATGTGGTGAAAACCAATTAATTAGTTTGAGCAAAAGCTAAATAAAAATGGTCCCATTGAGGAAGCTTGAGAGTCTCTTCTGATGTAGAGCCTGTTAGCTGACAAATGAGTTGTTGCTAAAAGCAGGCCACCAAATGGCTTAGAATTCTGTTCTTAAAGTTAGTAAGTGTTCGGAAAACTACTTCCTAAGCAATTAGCATTTTCTGGTTCTGAAATTTTTGGAGCAAAGTAGTCTGGGAAAAGTTAGGTGAGTAGCAGAATTCATTTTGGTTTTGCAATAATTTCATTGTATTTAAGTGCAATGATTGTGGCTCATCTGACAGTAAATCAGTACATCAGTGGCAATCTTAACTGCCTCTTTCCCAATAGCTAACTTGATATGTTGCTATTGCTTGTGAAGAAAACAGGAAACTTAGAAAAGAGCTCTCATTGGCAGATTATTCTGTCCATGTTTGAAGAAAACAGTATTTTCTTTGGCTTCCAATGCCTAGTTCTGATGCTCTAATTTTTTTCAGCCTTTCAGCTGTCTGCTTGTCCATTTGAAAGCGTCAAATGGAGAATATTGCTGCAGTTTATCTGTATTGCAACACTAATGCTGCACTAATGAAGCCAAATAACTAGGTTTCAATTAACTGCAATTTCCATTGCTTTCCTTAGATTCAGCAATCTGTGCTCAACCTTCTCAGAAAATCAGGTCTTCTAAGGGCACTCCACAATAATTACCCCCAAGTTAAGTCATTAGCAGCTAGTTTGCTGCATTTGAAAACCTTTCACATAGTCTTCAGTACCCTGCCTAGGAGTTAAGACAACAACAGATTTTCTTGCCTTCCCAGCAAGGAAACTAGACAGCCAAATCTTCAAGTGCAACCCACAGCCACAGTGAAGAGTTCAACAGAATAATCACAACCAAAGAATTATTCTTAGATCATATTATCCACTGGCTGTTATAGAGCCATAAATTATTTTTCAAAACTGATTCTTCAACACATCTAAGATGTGGAATTGAGAAGAAATTATCTGTACCTGCATGAATAACTGTAGTAGTAAAACATAGAGATTTCTGATCATATATTTCATTTCTGATCTTATGAATAGAAACTACAGCTCTGGATTTTAAGTCATAGTTGATTTCAGTTTTTTCTTTGTATTTCATAGTATAAAAAGCGTTGAGGAAATTCCAATAGGAAATCTCTAGATGGAGTCACAGCTAGGCTAGTCTCAGAACTAACACCAACAATGCACGTAGTCATTCAATTATAGTGCACTCTGGTATGTCAGCGTATCTAAATGTGCATTATACACACAGACGGAATTTTACTATCTCAGAAGCTATCAACAGCAAGTTGTACAGGCAAAACAGTTTTTACATAGTCCTATTCAGTGCGTGTGTGTTCCAGTTAAATAGTGTGTTTGCTGCCTGCTGAATCACTCTAAAACCTGCCCTTGCGACAAAAAAACATGTATTGGCCAAAAACGTTCACTCCCATTTCGCTTCTACTTTAAACTGTCAAGATGCTGAGCACAGTGGATGGACACAACATTAAACATTCTTCAGCAGGGAGGCTATAAGAACTAAATGTCTTTTTTTCATACCACTCACCTCTTTTCTTGTCATCACTGTCCTTTCACTCTCGGGCTGTTTGACAGGCATCTGTGTATTGGTGGCTGATAGTGAGTTTAGCCAGTAGTAGGAGGTAGTCGAGTGAACCGTGTTTCCACACATGTAGTTTCTCTGTCCACGACTTTGTTGATTGTGGGTTTTTGCGTAGGTCCCAGGGTGTCCAGGATTTGTAAACAACTGGTTCAGTGAAGAACAGGCTATTCTGGCTTTTGTTGAAACTCTTTTTTATGGGTGGAGAAGGTAGTTGCAGATGTTACCACATTTCATGCTGGTGTCTCTTACAAGCACAACTATAAGGCTGTCCTGGTGTAATAAGCACTCAGGCGAGTAATGGAAGAGTATGCACACTATGCGGGACTTAATGAAGACTGGGTTTCTCTATGCAAGTAGTTGTTGACTGGTGACTGTTAAGTGTAATTCACGTAACTTCATTTGGCTCTCCAGTGCACCCATGCTCTGAGCAGCAGTTGTTGGCTTTGGGCTCTCTTCACAGCACCATGTTCCTGTGTCAGAATAATATCCCAAATAAGGATGTCATTTGTGCCCTTTATTTAGATCCAGATCTGTTTCTCCTTCATGTTTATTCAAAGTGCATTATTCCTCACATGGAGACCTCTTCCCTCTTCAATCTCTGGCATTGGCACAAGCCACTAAACTCCCAGCTCGAAGGAGTCTTCTCTTCAAACTTTCCACCTGCTCTTATAATACAAAAGCTGTACCCTCCTCTTGCAAACACAAATACAAGGGAGAAGAAAATAAATAGCCAAGAAGCAGGCTGTTCTGACTGAGACAACCCTGAATATGGCTCTTGAGAGTCAGGTGCTGGTGGTGAGAACTGGTGGGACAGAAAGCCAAGCACAGGAGGGACAGAGCAGCTGCTTAGGCTACTAGAAAAACAGGCATGCTTTTCAGGCATTGTAGGAAAAAGATGTCAGGTGGAGGGGAATTGAAAGCTTGGAAGAAAGAGGATGGGAGAGGAGCACATGTAGTATTAAAGAGGCCAAAGGATCAAACAAGGTCAGGCATAGGACTGGAGCAGAGCTGAGGCTCAAGTCTGAGAAAGATGCAGTGATTAGATTTGGTTTCAGAAAGCAAGACAGCACAAGGATGACTGTGCAGAAGGGGTGAGTTTAAGGGTGGAGATCAGGATGGGAGATGTTGTTAGCTGAGTTCTTGGGTAGTTTAGAGGTGAGGAAAGACACAGGGAGCTGGAGGGTGATGCAGGTAAGAGAATATGAAAAGCATGATACTGGCATGGAATGCAAGAGGCATGACTATCCCTGGAATGAAAGAGCCTTCATGTTTAAGGAGGGCCGTCCGTGGCATCTTCGGAGAGGGGTCCCACTCCTTATCCCTCAGCAGAGCAGGCTGCCTTACCACCTGCCTGAGGGAGCCCTCTCCCTGCCTGGCTTTAGTTGCAGGGCCTCGTGCCAGCCGTATCGCTGGGACAGACACAGGATGACTCCTTCTTCTGATTCTAGCACTAGAGGAGCATGGACTGATGGTGGGCTGCTTGCAGATCATATGTTTAACTTTCCCTAAAGAGCAGATTCTCCTGCCCAGCCCAGATTTGGGTTGGGCAGTCCCTGACATATGTAACATATACATACATATATATATGTGTGTGTGTGTATATACATGGAAAACATATAAAGATGTATTTTTGTATGTTAGGAATATAACCTAAAATTTATCTCGGGTCTACAGGCTCTCAGTTATCCACCGTAAACAATGTGACTGCTTGAAATGTGGATGCCAGACATGACCTGTGACAGCTCCTTTCCCTTCCTGCAGGTCCAGCTGGCTGAAATGGAAGCATTGTCTCTCAACTCAGACAAGTCCTCTTCCATCCTTCTAGGAGATGAGTCAGACAATCGCAGCACTTCTCAGCTGAGCCCTAAGGACACCAAGGTTAGCCCCAGGCAGTCATGGGGATGTTGCACTATTTCTGCCTCTGCTCATTTGAAGTGCTCTGTATTCATCCAAGTGTGCCTGCTGAGGAATACAAATTCTGGACACTCTTTAAGAGCTTCTCCATAAAGACATATTGTGGAGAAGCATTTGAGGAGAAAAAAAATAATATGTATGTTCTCAAAAGTTCTCTTTGCTACTGTCAGTAACTTCCTCTGAATGAACCTCAATATAGGGGATTTGGACTGGAAACCTAAGCATCTCAGCTAGCTTAAAGGATCAGCCTAGGTCTAGATCTTCAGAATCAGCCCTTCCCGAGGCTTTGACAAGTTTGCTTTGTTGTCCACCATTAAATGTCACAAGGCTTTGTCCTCACATTTTTTCCAGCAGGATGGCCAGGACAGCCCTGACTCCAATGGGGTTGGCAGTGTGGGGGAATGCCTGCTGCCATTATCCAGTGCAGATGGTTCTACAAACCCAGACAGTTACCTGTGTGAAATGGAGAAAGCTCCTTTCAACTCAGTCCAGTCTTGGCTAAAGCACGAAAGTACCAAAGGTGAGCACAGCTCTGATTGTTCTCCAGGCCTGCTGAAAGTGTGGGTTGGTTCAGCTCATATGTATTTCTCCTGCCTCTCCCCTGCAGAAATGGAGTTAATGTGACATGGGGTTACACTAGCCAAGAATTAGCTTTCAGTTTGCCTGCCTCCAGGAATGGGGTGAGGAGCAGTTCCTTCTGTTTATGCTACATCTTTTATCCTCCCTCAGAGTTTCCTATGCGAAGTATCGTTAAAAGGCCGATTCCCATTCACAGTAGTGCACCCATGTATGGTCAGAGAAGAGTGGGGACAGACTCTCCTGACACATCAAGTGGATGAACTGTGCTCACTTGGCATGGTAAAACGTTGTTGTGCCCTGAGACCAGGTTCCTCAGGTACAGGCTCAGGGAACAGGTAAAACATGTCTGCTCTTAGTGGAGGTGTTCCACTTCTTCCCTAGAGCATTCTTTGGTCTACATTGGTCCCCAGGTTCCCCAAACTACTAGTTTATTCATCTCACTTCATCCCTTGCCTTGCAGGGTCTGGGATGAAAGTCCTCTAGCAGTGATACATAGTGGAATCTGAAGGTCTTAAAGCTCAGTATTTCTCTGTGAGAGCAGCAAAACAAGAGGCAAGCTGAGCTGTCACTTTATGGCTCTGAGTTGTGTTAAATCTTCCCGGTCTGGTGTAGGTTTTGGTCCTTGTACAGAAAGTGGGACCCATGGAGTGAGCACTAGACTGAGGCTTCTTTGGCCAGGAGTGTGTGTTACTGAAACCCTCCAAACATTGCACTTGTAGGACTTGTAGCAATGTGGGCACCAAATCAAATTGGAGGACTCTTCAGCTTAATTGTTTTCTTTCTGTTTCTGTTCTCCCCATTTCTTTTGCTGCTTTGTCAGTCCCTCCCAGCCCCTTCTCTGCAGGTGCATCTTGCCCAATGTTACCAGTACCAGCAGAATTTTTCCACCCAGCTATCTCTGCCAACCAGACAGGGCCTGAGAAAGTCCCGTGTCCACGCAACCTTCCTAAGATCTCTCTGCAAGGCTCCTGGGCATCACTGAGATCTCCAAATGTGAACTGTTCACTTCTTCATCAGGTGAGGGCTTCCACTTCCCTCTGCTAGGAAAGGTTGATCTTCACAGCACACCCAAATACAGTGGGCTGAATGGAGAGGAAGGAGAGGAAGAAGAGAAGCAGCTGTGGTCATGGGCTGTCCAACCTGGATCTAACCTGTTGGAGGAGCACAGTGGACTGCAGAGTGCAGGATGATAAGGGAGGAGAGAGGGTTGTATAGTAAAGGGATGTTGTACAGCTCTCACCCTCTGAAATCATATATTCTTCTGCTTTGCATCAAAAAATACTTTGACAGCTGCAGCCCCACAAGAAGATAAAATCACATCACCTTTTAGCTCTCTCCTGGGTCCTCTGCACCACGTGCACTGCAGACACCTGCGTGCACAGCAGCTGCAGAGTGAGTGAGGGAGATGACAGCCTCTTCGTGCCATGACTCCAGATCGCACACTTTGGTGGGAACTGGCTTCTCCTCCCCACCTGCCTCCTCCACAGACCTTCATGCCATATCCACACACCACATCCTTGAGCTTACTATTTTCCCCAGCCCTCTTAGCTCTTACATCCCAGAAAAGTGCTATCTCTTCCTAAAAAGGCAGCTATTTCTCGCTAGTGAGAGAGAAGAATAAAAGTATTGAGGGAAGATTGAGTGTCTCTGAAGAGCAGAGGAGGCAGAGATGAAGGTCCAATAGAGATCCCTGATACTGTTAATGGAAAATACTTCAGGAAAAATTCCCATTTGAGGAGTACAGGGACAGTCTATTTCCCACACACTAAACAATACATTTAAAATATGTTATCCAGTTCTATGTGACAGACACTGTTGGCACAATACAAATGAGTATAAATTCACCAACAATAAATTTAAGCTTCAAGCTGAGACCCCCGAGTTGTTGCAGTGTTGAAACTTCTGAGACAAGAAGAGAAAGAGCTCTGGAGCTCGTGTATCACTGGGGCAAAAGTACTGAACTGCTGTAAAGAAGTTGCTACACTTCTGATTATGTGATACAGACTGTATTGAATAGCTATGGCTCAGGAGACTGCTCCCAGTCCTATGGGCATCATTCCCAATGCTGTGTCCCAGTGATGATCTCGCAGTGCATACTGATTTCCTAGGAGCAACTGAAATACAGCTTAACTGAGCTCCGACACAGGGAAATAAAGGCTGTTTGGACCCCACTCTTCTGCCCTAAACACCATCATTGCCACTAGTGCTGGTCAGAACCATGAGGCCTCTTTTCTCTTCTGAAATATTGCTGATTTTTTAATGAGAGGAGGTCTATATACAAAGCCTGAGGTCTGCGTACAGAAGTCCCCTGACTTCCTGCCAGCTTTGATGTGTCCACAGCCTGTGTGGCAGGATCTGCAGGAAACCTTAGCTCTGCTGCCTTTGGGAACACCTGTGGTCACAGACAGCCTAGGAGCAGGGGCTGCAGAACTCACAGACACAGCACTCCTTCCCTTTGGTAGAGCATGTCACATGGGAGGGGAAGATTCATCCTAGAGCAGAATGAAATCACAGCTCAAAGCATTGAAACCCTTCTCCTACTCCAGAAGGGAATCCTCTGGGCATGCTGCAGAGCTGGTGCTTCATAGCATTGGTCAGTAGTTTATAGGTGCCCTCCTCAGCAGAGGAAAGTGAGAGAGGAATTGGATTTTTTTCCCTTTTTTCTCGAAAATAAATAAATAAATAGGCAAAGTGTCTTTCCCCCTGCCCATACCTTTCCTGAGAACTGTGATTTGCACTCATTCTCCCCAGGCCCCCGAGAGCGACACCTCTCTGGACAGCCACAGCAGCAGCTCCGCAGGCAGCCTGCAGACCACACTGGAGGACAGCCTCAACCTCAGCGATTCTCCCCAGTGCACCTTGGACCTCCCGGTGGCTCTGTGCCCCATGCCAGCTGCCACCAGTCAAAGACCCCTGGCAGCCCCCCTCTCCCCTGCCTCCCGCCACCGGAGCCTGCGGGGCCGGGGGCTCTTCAGCCTGCGAAGCATCTGCCGCCACCAGCGCAGCCACAGCAGCGGCGGGAGCACCAGCCCGGGCTGCACCCACCACGACTCCATGGACCCCTCGGATGAGGAGGGGGTGGGCAGCAGCCTGCGGGGGGGTGGCAACAACAGCGAGCCCTCGGAGACCCTCAGCAGCCTCTCGCTGACCTCCCTGTTCTCGCCGCCCCCACCGGGGCTGACGCTGGTGAAGAAGTGCAGCAGCACCAGCAGCCTTCACGCCAGCCTCTCGCCCCGCCGTCCCGCTGCCCACCACGCCAAGCCCTTCCACACCGTTGACCCGCGGGGCTTCCTCTCAATGCCCCCCTGGGTGACGGACTTCTGCAAGGACACCCCTTCGCCTGGAGAAGGAGAAGAGCCGGATGGCCCTGGCAGACTGGGGACGGGGAACCGTGGCTCTCCGCTCCCATCTGAGCTGGAGCTGGGCGATGGAGTCAGCAAGAGGAACAGATGAGGGTCCTTGGGGAACAGGGAGGGAGCGTTTGGCCGCTGGCATGGGGGAGCATGTTTCACTGGCTTCTGCCCAGCAGCAATTCCAAAGGATTTGCAAGAAAAAAGAACCAGGCAAACAAAAATATATAAATATATATATATACATAAATATATATATATATAATAAATACTCTGGTACCGTACCTCAGAGGCGTGGGAAAGTGCAAGCAATACGGGAACAGTCCTGCCTGAGGGCAAGACCTGGACCATCACCACAGAGACTATAGTGACAAGAAAAGGCCATGGGGCTGGTATGGACAGGACTCTCCAGCCAGGTGACTGCTGTGTGGCAGCTGTTTAGTTATATACATATACATATACGTATATAGAGAGATCAATTTATTTATTTTTTTTACTGAGAGATTATGAATTTCAGAAAGTGCTAAGGAGGACCAAGCAAATGGGGGCTGAAGGAGGTGCTATGCCAAACAGGGAGGGTGGGGGCGAAGGGAAGGGAAGCAGTGTGGAACAGCAAGGGAAGAGCATCTGGGATTTGCCTTGCCTGTTTCTGGGAACTTCCTCACTGTCCATGCTTCCATTTCAAACATTAAAATTCATGGGCCAGATCTTCAGGTCGAGCGTAGATCGGCAAAACGCGATTGTGCGCTCCTGTTGGTGTAAAGCAGCGGAGCTCTGGCTTGAGGTGGGTTCACGCTGATTTACAGCAGGTGAAAATCTGGCCCCGGCAGCAGGGAACAACAAACAGCCATGGAGCACGGGAAACGTTTTGAGGTGAAAAGCCTTGCTTTGAAGGGAATGTGTGAACACAGCGGGTATGCTCGTGGGAGGAGGGAATGGAGGCTACATGGCATATTTTTGTTGTTGCTTTATTGGTTTTTTGTCTTTTTTTTGTTTTCCAAAGAAAGAAAACTTCTAAGGGAAAAAAATTTGCAAGATACATGGGGAAATTTTGAGCGTCAGAGGAAGGGTGGAAGAGGATGGAGGGGTAAAAAGGGGAGAGGAAATTGATTTTTTTCCCCTTTCATTTGCAGTAATTGTGATATTTAATTTTAGAAGCCCAAAGGTGCAAAAATCATCTCTGGAGAAACCTATCTGTTATTTTTGTATCTATAGCTATATATATATATTAAAAGAAGACAAAACCTAGAATTTAAAAAAATATAAATAAAAGCAAAGGGGGCTTCAACAACACAAAATGTAGTCAGTCCCCTGGCTGAGGGCTAACCTTGTTCCAGGTCCCGGTGGAAAGACCCTACCAGAACATCATGAGCTCGGTGGTGTCTCTGCATCGTCCGCAGCACCACCTTCATCCTTTGGTGTTTTCCTGATCTGCATCAGTGTGGCTGGGACCAAAGTCCTGCTCAGTGCCAACCATGGACATGGAGAGCAAGGAATATTGGTCTGTGTGTGTAATGCAAATGTAAGGCTGTGTATGTGTATTGTGTCCATGCTAACTGGCTCACCAGCTGGAGAGATGGGGAGAGGGAAAGCTGCAGTTCTCCTTGCCTCTGCCTTGCCAGGGCAGTGTGAGTGGGGAGGGCTGTGGAGTGGAGGGCGAGGGCAGACCAACTCCTTGAGCCTCGACCTGCCTCAGGATCCAGGATTCACTCTGGCAGACATGGTCCTCTCCTGGTGTGGTTGCAGCAAGGCCTCCAGAGGCTACATCACTCCACACATTTCCAGCAGTGTGACTGTGTTTGTCTTCTTCCTGGCCAGGGCCAGCCTGGATCTACTTCCGCAGCAGCAGCAAGGTTTCATACCCTTCCCAGGCTTGCAGGTGAGTAGGGAAAACCAGCACCCAACGTGCACAAAGAATTTTGTTTGGCATCTACATCCTCAGGCATGTCAGAGAAGACAGAATGAGAAGGGTAGTGGAGAGAGGGTAGCAGCGCAGCGGAGGCAGGAAGGAGTAGAAACTGGTGCATTGCTCAGAGAAGGAGCAGAGCTCCCCTGGGGCTTCCTGTCCCATTATTTCCATCAGCTCAAGAGGGCCCCTGCAGCCCTCCCAGAGTATTCCCAGTTGGCACGTGAAGTGTTGTGAAGTGAGGAGTACAAAACCATGTTCTAGTTTTATTATGACCTTTTTGATTTCTAACCAGCTGCTGCATCTTAGGAACCAGGGCTCTACGCAGCAAGCGTGTCAAATGGGACCAACAGCCAGGAGAACAGTAATTACTGTGTGGACTTGATTTATGTGCTTGAAGGAGTGTTTGCTGTGTTGCAAGTGTGCACACTGACTGCAGGGAGGTCAGGCCTCTGGGGAGAGGACAGGTGAGCCTGTGTCCTTGTTCTTGCAGAAAGGATGCTGATCCAGATTCATTAAAGCAATAATAAGGGTCTTTAAATGCTTTTTTTGCACTGGTTGTTCTTTGAGTGAGTTGCCTCTGCTTGGTCTCCCATGAGCAGAGAGGAGAGACAAGACATGTGGTTTCATGTCCTCAGGAGGAGGGCAATCAGTCTCCAAATGGCTGAGAAGTGAACTTGGCCAGCACAAGGCTTAGACTCTGTCCTGGGTTCAGCAGTAGCAGTCATTTTTCTCCTTCTGGTGCAGTGCTGTGTTTTTGACTTTCAGCCTGGGAACAGTGCTGATAACACCGATGTTTTCAGTTGCTGCTCAGT
>JANRGW010031805.1:0-34698 GCA_024733675.1 Psilopsiagon aymara | reverse complement strand
TTTCCCTTATCATTATTATTATTGGTGGTAGCAGCAGTGGTTTGTGTTATACCTCAGTTACTGGACTGCTCTTATCTCAACCCATGGGAGTTACGTTCCTTTGATTCTTCTCCCCATCCCTCTGGAAGCCGGGGGGGGAGGAAGCGAGGGGAGTGAAAGAGCGACTGCGTGAGTTACAGCTGGGCTTAAACCACGACAGGCTCAGACTCAGAGCTGCTTTGAAGCCAGAGGTAGAGCTTACCAAAAAAAGCCCCAAACTGTTAAAACCCACCCAAACACCTGACACCTCAATTCACAGAGTGTTTCCTGGAAGGTGTCCTCAAGGATATGTGGAGATGGGACCCTGAGTTTTACTGGCAGTGAAACATTTCAGCTGAGGAATGAGAGAAAGGACAGAGATCAGTACAATGCTAGAAGCTACCCTGATATTCGGCCATGATGTCATGATAGAACTATGGCTTACCCTTGGCCAGCTGGGAGGGAAGAAGGATCAAAAGAGGGTGGAAAGATGGCAGTGGTGACCTCATGAGGTGACTTACAGCCTCAAGGATAGATGCTCTCCCAGATTATTTTCAGATGTCCCTGGAAATAACTTGCAGGGAAAAACTTTGTTTCTGTCATGGTTTGGGGTTCATGACAGTCCTTTTGCTCTGCATGATGTTTCCCCTTTGTGTCCCAGCAGGGTCATGACACCACTCCTTCCTTCCTGCAAAAGGGCTTTCACTCTCTGCTGTATGACTCGAGCAAGAGGCTTCTGGCTTAGGAAGGAGGTTGCCATGGAAACAGAGGACTAGGTTATCTTTAGAGAATATTTTGTCTCTCTCTTTTAATTATTTACTAACTGTTTGAAGAAGAAGGGGGAAACATCCATCCTTCCGAAAGAGGAAGCAGAATACTAAAACTCACCAAACGCTTTGTGTTTTTGCTGGGGATTTCTGTGGCAGGGCAGGTTGTGTGGCTTCTCCTGGGAACAGCTGCCTTTCCCAGCTATGTTTGGCTGTTGGCACCAGGAAAAACCTCTGTCATCACCCACCCACCTCCCGTACAACACCTGAGGGCAGCCCAGGATTTGCCCAAGCATCTTTTCAGCCTCTCATTCTCCCCACTTCCCACAGGGAACTGTATCACAGACAGATCCTGCCAGGAAGCCCTTTGCCATCATCAGACTGAGATCGCTCTGATTTGTCCCACTGCCATGTTACTCTCATGCCCAGCTCTTCCCCATGTCTGCCACTGAAAGCAGTCCCTTCCCCTGCTCGATGCTCAGCTTCTCTATGTGCTTGTGCACTGCTACCATGTCCTGGCAGGTGTATTTAATCGCTTTCATCTTGGCCTGTCAGCTGGTTCCTCCACATCCTTTCAGCACTTTGCTGATCCTTTTTTGCCCAAGCCCTCCCTGGACTTTTTTTCCCCTCTCATCACAGCCTCTGGGCCTGTCAGTGTGGTTTATTGCAGCTGCAGAGCCAAGCCTGTCCCTAGTGCTCCCCAACTTCTCTTGCACATGAAATTCTCAACTGCTCCAACCTGCCCATTGAAAACATACCCATATTTAGTATTTCTTCTGTGCCCAGAGACCCTGTCTCAGTACTGCCACATGAATGAAGCGTGCCACTACGTGTAATTCTCATGGCTCCTCCGACTGTCTTCCTTACTACTACCAAAAGTTCCTTGTGGAATTAGATATAGAAGGGAAGCCTTCTTAGAAGAGTTATTTGCTTGCACACTAGAAGCAGCACTATGCAAGAACCCAAGTATGCGGTCCAAGAGTATATCTAATGTGGCCAGCATGACCACTGTTTTCTTTCATGGGAAGGTGACAGTGTAGTGCATTTGGTTTGTGGTTTGGGGGTTGAGGCCAGGTCCTGTGAAGGACTGAACGCCACCAGCTGCCTGTAAAATTGAAGTTACTACAAGGTGAGCAGGCCAGGGAGGGGGCAGGGAATTGGAAGTGCCATTGAACAGGAAAATAATTCTTCAGGCAAAAGAAATGTAGAGTAGAAAACTTAGATGTCTTCAAGGAACTTTGTACCTTCTCTTTTTGCTGAGGACAAAGTGATTCCAGCTGAAATGGCTCTTATGTCTGAAATGGTCCCACAGGACATCACTGAGGTGGTGTGTCCCAGGTGGCCCTGAAGCACTGGGCCATTTGCCCACCCCGTGGGGCACTGATGATGGAACCCCAGGCAGTGAGGTGCCCAGAAGGAGCTGCAGGAGATGTGACCCGCACACCCATCATGCAACAAGAGTTTGGGAACAGAGATTGGAACTTAAATGTCAAAATATATTATGGAGAACAGGGCAGTAAGCAGCTCTGGTTTGCTTGTCCTCACCACAAGAATGTCACAGGGAAGAGAAAAATAGATTTCTGACTAGCTGCAATACAAAATACACAGTGCACCTTGTAATGAGGCACTTGGTCGTTTGCAAAGTCAGGCTACTGGATATGTGATACCCAGTTCAGTTTACATGCATGTGATCTGACTGCCCAAGTTTTTCCTTCCCTGATCTTCATGAATACTAAGATTTGCCTTACTTCTGATTTTTTCCCATGTTATTTTTGTTCTTTGCTAGGGACTGGCTTCCAGTAGGAACTCAGTATGTCAGTATCTGAATTATCATTCATTTTTTCCATCTCATTTAGACATGCATGTTTCTTTTCTAACACTTTTTCCTTCTTTTACATATTTTCAGTCCTTCGCCCCCTGTTTATTTCTGCTAAGATCCTGTCACACTTTGAGCAGGAGCTGGCAATGTGATATTCAATATTTATGCCTCCCGGCCACTTACAGAGTAGATGTGCTCTATTTACAAGTGAAGAGCTCTTCGCCTCCCCACACGCACACACCAAAAGAGGCATCCTAGCCTCTGGTTTGCAGCATGCCTCTGCTTTTGCTCCAGCAACAGCCACAGTAATAAGGGCTCTGCCCCTTCCCTTATGCCAGCGATAGGAGTGCACAGTTGGATCTTATGGTCTGGTACCTCCTCAGCTGCATTTTGCATGTCAGCAGTGATGCTGAACATCATTCATACTCGTGACATTAGTAGGAGCAGGGGGGACTTGGCATCTCACGAAGCTGCTCCCATGAGCAGCTGGCCTCTTGTCATGTAAGCCACAACAAGCTCCAGCTCATTCTTCCTCTTCACTGTGCTGCACTGTGGGCACAGAGAATACACATCTTCTTCCTTAGTGGTTTTGTCTGTAGTCACCGAAGTCAGCAGGTACAGCTCTGTCTTTGTCTCATGGTCCATGGAGCAGAATGAAACAGTGGGTCAGGCAATGTTTTTCCAAGAACATTTTCCTGGAGACCAGAGCACTTTAGCCCTTCTGGCTAACGCTGCTTTAGTTACCTGCATTATTTCTGAAAACTGTAAAAGGTGCTGTCACTTGTGGGGTTTTTCTGTTTCTTGTTGCTGGCGCAGGGTCAGTGCACGCAGGGCGCAGTGCAAAACAACAGCAGCTCCTCCTGCAACTCCTCCCCTCCCTCTCCTTCTGCTTGTTCATCCTGGATGAAATTTTTGCACTGTAAGTTATCTGTTCTTGCTGACCATGGTGCAGTGGGATTTGTTGCCCCTCTTTGCCCTGCTGCCACAGCTTGCTTCCTCTTCTTCTCTTTTTATGGCTGCTGCTAAGGGAATAGCACTCTTCCTCCACAGAGCCCATCAGAGCATCTCCAAAAAGGGGGCCGTCAACCACGCAGCACAAACAGGGCAGCCACCCCTCCTTCAGTCAGAAACACCCATATGGGCTAAGATGCTGCTTCAAAACAAACCATCAGCGATACCAGGGGCCATGCGGATGGCAATCTGAGGAGGAAATATTTTTCAGTGAAATATCTTTAATCCAAGCTTCTGCTCTTCAATTGCAAAGTGCCTTAGGAGAGAGCTATTCACCCACACATAAGGGGGAGAAGCATCATGCAAGAACTTAAGGTATGTAGCCCATGCCCAGGCAGGCATTTTTATTATCCTGCAAGTCCCTGGTATAAGCCTTGTTCTCAAGCTATTGCAGCTTTGGATATGAACCAGGTGGTCTTTCCTCTCAAATTACCACTGTCATTGTTAGATGCATCTAGTAATAGCTGGGATGATAACAATGAAAGTGGATGACCCCATTTCTCTTTTCAATTACAACTCCACAAACACATTTAATTTATGTTCCCATTTATGCACTTCTTTTTCCACCTCCTCATCTGAGCCATATGAAGGGTTTGCTTCAAGATATGATCTACCCGCAGAAATACTACACACATTCTAGGTAATAATAGATATTTCTGAGCTGAGTGCAATCTAAATGGGGTGGCGTGGGTGAAAGATCGTGTTATGTGTGTATATTCCCTCTACATAAATACAACCACCCTCCATACACTTGTATTTCTTAACACAGTCTTTGAAAATGACCTGCCATTAAATGTAGAGTTAATGATACATGAGAGACTGTTAATCACCGTTGGACACTGATTAGTTTCTGCTGTTATAGTAAGCCCAGACATAGGAAATAAATCAGGAAGGAAAAAGAAGGAACCAACAGCAAACAACGTGGCATTGAATGAAAAGAAATATAGGCAGAGAGTGTATTCTGGAAATCTCTCGGTGTCTGCTCAGTACTTATTCTTGTGCTTCTGTAGTCACTGCTGCTTTGTGCACGTGTATGTATGTGAGCACTGGCATGTACCTGTTTCAGTAGGCTGTGGTTTATATCCAGATCTCCCACTGGTCTTGGTTTTTTTCAAGTGTATATTAAAGGAATAAACAGCCCACACTGCTGACACAGGACACTGCTCACCAGGAGCTCCCACAGCACTGATACAGGCAATGCCTGGGCAGCACTTCCATCACTGTCCACCACGCGTTGCAGAGGTCTCTGCTCGCCCACCCTCTAGCCACTCACCATGGCCTGGAGCAAGGGGGAGAATATAAAGCTGACTACAACCCATGCTAGTCATTGCAGCATGCCCATGGCTGCTGCTCAGGGGACTAGTGTCCATGAGGTGGGGAAACGGGCATCAGGGCTGGTGAGGCATCACAGTAGACCACACAGTCAGGCATGCAGGGACCTAGGGCTGCTGGAGTCACCACGTATGTGTGTGTGCTTATGCCTGTACTGTGGGGGACCACCAGAACCCTCCTTGCACTGTGTAAATTGCTAGTCTCGTCTTCAGCTCAGGACTTGAGTTGTGGCACTTCAGCATCAGTGATTCCCTTAGGAACTCAAACAATCCACTGGTTCATATCGAAACATCTTGAAATACTTTCCCTTTTGGGCATAGATGTGCAGGCACCAACACAAGGGAGACTGGGGAAAAGGCAGCTCTCTCTGTGGTAGAAACCACCGGTATGCAGAGCCCTGGCTGAGGCAGGCAAGCATGGTGGGCACTCCTGCTCTGCTCACAGATTTGGGAGATTAGTTATCATGTACCTGAATGTTGCTCATACATGACTTTGCACATGAAATGGAGACAGTGTTTGGAGCCAGAAGGAACCAGGAGCCCTTGCTCCCCACCATCTTGGAGCCTGTTTTAAGTCTGATCCATAACTTGGGATTTTGCTTTCAATCCCGGGCACCTCTGATGTAGCATGGCTAAACAACCCAAAATCCCACAGCACAGCAAGGGTGCCCATGTGTCTGCCTGTTCTGTGGCAGAAATGAAACCCAGGGCTCTGGATGCTGCTGAAGTGATCCCTCTGGGTCTCATCAGTACTCCTGCTCAGTGACCAGTGCAGAGGCAGAGCCATTGCATCCATCCCAGCTAACTCTGATGCCCTGGTCTGTTGGGATCCAGGTTAAGCCTGGACAGGCTAAGCCCTGGGGTTGTGGGTGCTGGCTCCATCCCAGCCTGAGCGATAAACAGCCTTTCCTTTTGTGGTTGGATGGACACAGCATTTTACTGTATATTTGTGTCAAACCAGGCAAAAATACCACCTACATAACAAAGAGGTGAAAAGGCCTGAGGGGAATTTGCACTAACGATGGAGAAAGCTAGTTAAGGGTCTGGAGGAGCTGCAGATCTGTATCCTGGCTTGAGAGGCAAATGATTCACCCTGAGGGACACCCAAAGGGTGCAGGTTTCTTCCTGCCTTACGCTTGCTCACACTGCATTTTTCTGCTCTGTAAATACTTCAGGAATCAGTACAGCGGCTAATGTGGCACTTTTGACATTTGAGGGAGGATTATGTCAGAAACGAGTGTATAAATCTGCTTCATCAAAAGTCCAGAGGCAGGAAGCAGATGGCAACTTGCAGACCCCTGCCTGACCAGGGTCTCCTGGTGGCAGCCTCAAAGGGACAGGACCCGCTGATGTGCGAAGCTCTGGGGCTATTGCAGCACCCAAAGGGTGCAAGTGCACAGGTATGGAGGGAAAGAGGCAGCCTGGCTGGTTGTGTTGCTTGCTTTGCACTGGTGATGATGCAGTGCTATCATTTTCACACTAAATGCTAATTTTCTGCTTTGCTGGCCTCAGAATCGCCTACATTCGTATCTTTCATTGCAGCAATTAAAGGGCTGGGTGCTCAAGCTGAGGCACTTGCAATAAGCATGATTTTAATCGGTGTGCACAGGAGAGAAGGAGGAATGCGATTGCCTTGCTGTTGCTGTGGGAACATAGGAGAGTAAATCTGGAGTGAATCCCTACCCCAGCACACACACGCATCGGCTCCAGCACCGGACAGGAGATTGCAGGTTTGTCACATCTTCCTCCTCTCTGTCTGACCAGAGAATCCCTGTCCAACTTCAGCAAAACATTGAAACAAATCACCTGCTCCCCTACCTCGTGTTCCTAACCCATGACACCACCCTCCAGGGTGCCACGCACCATGCAGATATCCCCAGCACACCGCAGGACAAGCTGAGCATCCCTGTGATGAGGAGGCAGAGCACAGGGGCAGGCCAACACTGCACACATAGGATTTCCAGGCAGAAGGAGGCAATTACATAGGTCCCTGATGTGAAACCACAGCTGAGGTTGCTCTGCAGAGGTGGGCAGGAGAGTCTATTTGTGAGAGTGCTAGGAAAGACATCAGCATGTAAGTACTTAAGCATTTGCAGTGTTTGTCTTAATCATGAAACTTGTGCTGCTGGATATGCTCGCAGATCCTCTCTGCCTCTCCAGCAGGCTCAAACGTCCCTCCAAAGGGGAGCAGGGCCCATATCACTTCAGTCCTCTCTTTCAGTGCAGCTCAGTGCCCATGTTTACAAAGAGGGTACCATCCTGCCACTCTGGATATAGCTCTCCCTACTGCTGCTGCAGCAGTGTGGGAGACATAGCAGATGACATGAGCAAAACCACCCCCTGCTTTGTGCCCCACATCAGGGGATTTCTGTGTGCAGGGACATCTGCACGAAAAGAGCACCAAGGTAGAGATAATGCCTGTGTCAAAATTGCAGAACCCAGTAAGAGGGAGTGGGGGTTGTGTGTGTGTAACAGTATTTCTGGGCAGAGAGAAGCTTCCTAGGTCATCATTTCAGCTCCTCCTTGGCTTTATCCCAATTCCTTCTGACACACCTCTCCTCTTTTCATCCCTTTCTCTTCTGACCTTTTGCAGTTGCCTCTATGAAGAACACAGAGGTATAGGTCAGCCACAAGCCACTTCCATCTGACATGGGGACTGCTTGCGCAGGTCTCCTTAACACCTTGAGATATTTGGGTCCCTCAGCATGTGTTAATGGTCCTTGCCGGAGGCAAATGTCTTTGCTGAGCCAGTCCCACCCTCAGCTTTCAACACCGCTTCTGCTACACCCTCTCTTGAGGGGTCTGATGCATGCTGCCTTCAGGGACCTCCCCAGTCACTTCAGGGACCCATCCCTCTCCCACCCACAGGAAGGGCCCCATGTCCCCTCACAGCCCATCTCTCATCAGGAGGGGCTGTCCTTTTCTAACTACTTCCAGTATGCCTGAGCATTCGCCACCAATATCCTTAGAAGGGAAATCATCTGTGCATGCTGCCTCCGGGAAGTGGGAAGGGAGAAGGGGGTCCTGGCTGGATCATGCTGGCTGCATGTGGTCTGTGCCCACAAAGCAGGCTCAGGGCATGCCAGTGTCAAGGGTGATGGGTACAGGGTGAGGAGGCAGTGCTAAGTGTCAGGCAAGGATGAATTCAGCCCATAGGGGTGTAGACCACAGTGAGCTGTGGAGACAAACCCGAGCTTGCCTTGGCAGAGGTACTTGAGGCATGCATTTGTGAGAGGATGGAAGGAAAAGGCTTCAGCATGAGCTTCACAAGTGCACTTGAGACACGGGGACCACACAGGTCTGTGCCAGGGTATTTTCACTATTCCCTGCAGCCAGACTGGCATGAAATGAAAGTAAGGCGGACAATTTCATGCATCACAATTGTACCACTGATGGCCACAGAAACGTATCTCATACCCATCTTACTTTTTGACTCTCCATTCCTCCACCTGAAGTCCCCGTCTGCCTCATTTCCTTATTTTGTGGCCCACGCATTTTGTGGCAGACAGAGGTGGTAATTGCAGAGAACACAAAGGTCAGAGGAGCACCTGGTTTTGTTTCCTTCACTAGTTCAGAGAAGATCTTCAGTCCAGGTCAGCTGCCATATCTCAATGCTCGTCCTGTCCCCACCAGTGAATTTTATCTCAGAGGGCTTTGAACTCTTTCCCTGTTTTTCTGTATGTTTTAGCAATGCACTGCTCTCTGTTCAGGCAGGAGCCTGGGGTAGCCTTGGTGGGACCCTGTCCATGGATTACCCCATGCATACCTACAGCACAGCTCTGCAAAACACCTTGCCTCCCAAGCACGCATGGTCTGGTAAGGTCAGGGTTGCTCTGTGCACACAGATCAGCTATTCAGCACAGTCACAGAAGCGCTGGCTTTGCTCAGAATGGCTACAAGATGCATATGCACACCAACTCAGCCTTCTGCTTCTCAGCCAGGGGACAACCTGAAGGACAAAGGTGGGGAGAGAGTGGCTGAAGAGCATGTGGGCTCTTCCCAGCTCCTGTCCAGTGGGATCATCTGTCAGGCCCTATCTGACCCCCCTAAAAAGCACCTTTTCTGCCTGGGCCAGCCCTTGGGAAGGGAGGACAGATACAGCAAGTGCAAGAGAACCACAGCTGTATGTTCATTGTTGGAAAAATAATAATAATAAAAATTTTTAATCTGTTTGCAACCTGCAGCCTCTGAAGCAAACTGTTATATCTCTTTTTGTTGTCAACAGGTAGACTTTCAGGCCTCAGGTGTGTGGGCAGCTCAGGAGATGCTCACAGTGTGGAGTGAAGGGGCCACATTTACTGCACATCCCAAAGGTTCATGTCAGCCAGGGCTCCCTGCTGCAGAGAGGATAAGCAAGACCTTGGTCGAGGTGGACACAGACTTGGACATAGAGACAGTGAATTCCCCCTCCCGCCTTCAGAAATGTGGATGGGAAGGGAGCTTTCTCCCCCACGCTTGCTGAGCTTTGTTCTCAGCCTCTCCTCCTCCCACTGTGCACTAATGACAGTACAAGGAGGAGAGGAGCTGTAGATTGACAGCCATGAGGGATTTTTGTTGCTGTTTAGGTCAGACTTCTCTCAACCTCTTTTTCTGTGTTTCAATTTGTTTTGCCATCTCCCTCTTTTTCCTTCCCTCACCCATTCTCCAGCCCCAAACCTTTCACTCAAGCCCTTTCCTTTTAGTCCTAGTTCTTGCCTTTTCTGTAAGTGAGGAATCAAATAAGATACTGCAAAGGCAAACCCAGGTAGTAGCTTCTTCCTTTATTCCCTGGCTAGGATAGCAATACACTTGAAAAAGAGGCATCCCCTAAGGACACTGCATTTATTTTCACATCAAGACCAGCATGGACCAGGTCAGGGTTTTGTGAGCATCCTTATTGCTGTGTGCTTGCTTGCAGTGCGGGAGCTCCATGTGAGTTTCTTGCCACCTGAAGTGGCAATAAACACCCTCCAGTCACTGCCCTACACATAGGACCAGGGAAGATGGGGTCTGACCAGCATCAAAAACTCCCCATCACTCGGATGAGGCACTTCTGGAAACCTGGTAATAAAAAGAGTTATAGGGTACCAACCTCAGGGTATTTGCATATAGGGGTAATTGGGGAACCTGAAGGTAGTAGGAGCAAACAAAAAGGGTTTCACTGCACTGTTGGGCTTCTTTGGCTGGGGCTGTCCCTTGGTGCTGCTACCTTGTATCTGTGCCATCAGAGTAAATAAACCTCCCCTTGCAAATGCTGACCTCAAGTTGCGTAGTAAATTCAGGCACCAGCTAAACCTGCGCTCAGTCACTCACAGCGTGCTTCATGGTATGCTACTGCTCTATTGCTTTCACCACAAGCACCAAAGGAAAGGCTGCAAGATGCTTTCCTTTGGGTCTCAACTCCAGGTATGCTTCAGCATCTGGACCCTTTTGGGGGTTTTTATTGCTCGCTCCTCACATCCTAAAAGTAGCAAAGTTTCCCGTTACGTTTTATGCCATGTTTCTACTTGAGAGTTTACTTAATCCTTGAGTTTTCCTCTCCCTGCTAATCTCCAGATTAAGAAAAAACTGTGCAAGTATGACTTCAGCTTTCAGAAATATTTTCTTTTAAAAAAATAAGTCTAAAAATTGACCTGCAATGAGCAATGCTTTTTATTTAGAACTGAATTCATGAATTCCAACTGAAGATGGGCATATTGGGCATTAATATATGTATAATTATGCAAAACCACTGTTATGCCTCTAATGAAAATCAGATTCTACCGCTCAGGCTGTGTTTGGAGATAGTGTATATCTTCATTTGTGCTGTATTTTTTTCTTTTCCTAGCTGCATGACCTAGGATTACAGTTGCTATGGCGATAAGACAGTTAGTGAAGGAAGGAGTGAAAGGTAAGTTTGTACGTCTGCCTGTGCGGTGGGGGTGGCGAGGGGGAGGGCTGACAGTCTCCTTCCTTGGTGCTGCATCTTCCTGCTGCTATCGCTGAGACTGAAAAGCACTACTGCACATGCTAAAGCATTTTCCAAGCAGCTCGATGAGGGGTGCTCAAGCAGTAGTAGCAATGTGGGGTTTCTTAACCAAGCATTATGCGTGTATGACCAGGACATGGGAATGCTGTGCTGGGACTGTTTTTTTTAGTGGGATAAGAGGGGACCAATCCCCTGCGTGTGTGTTTGTGCCAATGGCCTCAGAGGGGTTTAGAGGTGGGGATACCTGAGCTAGTATATATTTGTTGAGCTGTGTTTGTGGTCCTGCATGCCCTGGGCTTGGAGCTGGAGATGCTGTTACCAGCCCTCCTGCTGGGGCTTGCTTTCTGATGCATGCTGCAGGAGCAGCAGCATCCCCCAAACCCTTCCAGCAGCCAATGTCAGCTCCAGACCTGAGCAACCAGCTCAGGAGCGCAGGGGTTGTGCTGATAAGTAATCGATAATGGGGAAAGTTTGTCTTTGGCCCAGTTTTCCTTATTGACAAGGAACATAAACAAAGTCCTGTTTCCTGAAAACAGCTGTCCAACACTCCTAGTCTGTGTCTCCTAGCCTGTGCTCTGCAGCCAAATCTCTCCCTTAATTTGCTGTGTATTGTGCGGGAAGTGCTTCCCTGGCTTCTTGCCTGCCTCTCCCATCCTGCTGCCCCTGCCTTTCTCTGCACCTCCCCATCGAAACTGCCCTAACCATTTGCTTTAAGCTCCTGGTGGAAATGCCTGCCATGGAAACAGAGGCTGACCAGCCTCGCTGGTTGCAAGATTGATTCAGACTTTCTTTTTTTGCATTTGTCTATTCCAAAATAGCTGAACAGCTTCTTACTCTTTCCTTCCCAATTCATAATGGCTGCTACCAGCACCAGCTTAAAAAGCTTTCACCTGATCCTTCCAGCAGCAATGCTTTTGTAACGCTGCGGAGCTCTGGGTTAAGTTCTTCTCTTGTGTATGTTGTGATTTAACATATTGAGGGCTAGTGAGTAAGTTTCAGGCTCTCACCAATTGGTCTCAGTAGCCTTGAGCATCTCCTTGGACTTGTTAAACTTTTTACTAGGTATAGAACTTCCACCAGAGGTCTTATTATTGTGATTATCAAAAGACAAAAGTGTTTTAAAAGACTCTCTCCTCTCCTGCCATGCTTTCTGCTTTTCCTCAAGTGAAATCCTTACCTGTTTGCAGCTTATCAGCAGTACAGCTGCTTTAATGCAAGCAGACAGCACTCTCCCACTCACTTGGATAGAGCTAAGGCAAATGAGCTGTTTGACAGGGACAATCCTGTGTTTGTATTGCTCTCTCCCTTTGAGGAGAACTCTTCCAAGCCATTGAGCCTCTGAGAAAGGGTCCTCTTCATGTTCAGCCACCCTCCCACCCACAGCCATCTGCATCCATTAGAGGCTACACAGAGTAGCCTGTGAGCCTGTGCTCACAGAGGACTCCACAGCTGGGAGAAGGTGGAAAAACCTATTGTGTGATGTGCAGTGGGGACTAGAGAGCAGGGGGAGCTGCTTGTCAGTCACAAGGTAAGGGTGGGAATTTCAAAGAGCTGTATTTCAGGCTGTTGGAGAGCTGTTGCCATCCTCTCATGGGAGAGAAGATACCATTGGGGCTAAGGCATTTCCAGCTCACAAGTTGCAGAAGCTACCCAAGAGAAGTTGCCTCACCTGTTCCTCCAGTGGGAGCCTGTCTTCCTCCCAAAACCCAAATATGATGGTAGGTATTGAGGGCAAAACAAACCTGCAGCCTCATCCTCACTGTTCAACAAAGTAAACTTGCCTGTGTCTTCTCCTGACCACAGGGTTCAGCAAAGTAGGCTTTCCCCTTGAGGACTGTTTCAAAGCGTTGGCAAATGGAGCCTTGAGATCAAGAACGTGCTTCTCTGTGCATAACCTTAAAAAGCCTCCAAGAAAATAAAGAGCTGTTCAAGGGAATGGGCAGCTCAGAAGAGAAGGAGCAGAACAAACTCTCACATGTTTTGCCTCCCCTTCCTGAAGTGGGTGTCCTGGTTTCACTTGGGATAGAGCTAATTTTCTCCCTAGTACCCGGTGGTGTGGTGTGTTTTGGCTTTAGTCTGAGAGCGATGCTGATAGCAACAACTAAAACATCTGTGTGTTAAGTAATGCTTACCCTGATCAAGGACTTTTAGTCTCTCCTGCTCTGCTAGTAAGGAGGGGCACAAGAAGCTGTGAGGGAGCAGAATAAGGACACCTGACCCAAACTAGCAAAAGGGGTATTCCTCCCCACATATCTCATAACACAGCATGTCATGCTCAGTATAGAAACTGAGGGGAGTTGGCTGGGAAGGACCTATTGCTGCTTGGGGACGGGCTGGGATGGGCATCATTTAGCAGGTCATGAGCAATTGTATTGTACATCACTGTTGTTTGTTGGCGTTCTTTGTTTTCTCTCTTAATTCCCTTTTAATTGCTATTGTTTTGGTGTTAGTATTGTACCTTATTTTAATAACTAAACTCTTTCTTCTGTGAATCCATTCTGGCTGGGTCCTGCTTCAGCTGTGCCACATCTCAAGGTGCCTTTGCATTATAGATATGAAGCTCTGCAAGTGGAACTGAACAATAATGAGGATGATAGTTCATCTAGCTTGGACATGTCACTGAGGTTTAGTCAGCCTATGTCCTGTGTCAAAACTGCTTCCAACAAGAAAAAATGATGGCTCACTGCTGCAGCAGACTCCCTTCTGAAGGGAATAGAAAGCCCAACATGCAGACTAGACTGGACCCACTTCTTAGGGAAGTCTCCTGCCTCCCTGGGGCCTGAGTTAAAGATGTGCAGAGAAAGCTGGCAGACAGTCACAAGTGGTGCTCCCCAGGGCTCAGTACTGGGGCCAGCTCTGCTTGATATCTTTATCAATGGTCTGGAGGAGAGGATTGAGTGCACCCTCATTAAGTTTATAGATGACAGCAAGTAAGGTGGGAGTGTTGATCTGCTGAAGGGTAGGAAGGCCCTGCAGAGGGACCTGGACAGGCTGGGATTTTAGGCCATGGCTAAAGGTATGAGGTTCAACAAGGCAAAGTGCCGCGTCCTGCACTTGGTCTATGCAACACCACAGGCATGGGGAGAGCACCTGGAAAGCTGCTTGGTGGAAAAGGACCTGGGGTGCTGATTAACACAGCTGAATACAAGCCAGCTTATACCCAGGTAGACAAAAAGGGCAACAGCATCCTAGCCTCTACCAGCAATAGTGTGGCAGCAGGGCCGGGGCAGTGATCATCCCCCTGTACTGGGCACTGGTGAGGCTGCACCTCGAATCCTGTGTTCAGTTCTGGGCCCTTCACTACAAGAGAGACACTGAGGTGTTGGAGTGGGTCCAGAGAAGAGCAATGAAGCTGTGAAGGGTTTGGAGGACAAATGTGATGTAGAACAGCTGAGGGAACTGGGGTGTTTAGTCTGGAGAAGAGAAGGCTCAGGGGGACCTTATCGCTCTCTACAACTGCCTGAAAGGAGGATGGAGAGAGGTGGGGTCTGTCTCTTTTCCCAAGTAACAAGCAATAGGACAACAGAAAATGGCCTCAAGTTGCATGAAGTGGGGTTTAGATTCGGTATGAGGAAAGAATTTCTTCATTGAAAAGGTTGTCAAGCATTGAAACAGGCTGCCCAGGAAAGTGGTTGATTTGCCATCCATGGAGGTATTTAAAAGACATGCAAATGCAGTGCTTAGGGACATGGTTTGGTGTTGGACTTATCAGTGCTAGGTTAATGATTGGACTTGGTGACCTTAAAGTTCTTTTTCAACCTAATTGACTGCTAGATCTCATCCATAAGCTAAGGCTTACCAAGACATGGTCCCTCTTGCAGCCAGTGCCTGGGGTGGAGATGAATGCAAAGCAAAGGCAGATTTATTGCATGGCCCCTGGGGAGTCTGCTTAATGCAGCAGGTTGACTTGTAGTAGTGAAGTGTCAGATGTTAGCAGTCTTTACAGTAGAGGCATTAAGCCTCTTGGGCTTAGTTACTCTATGGGACCAAGCCCAGGTCAGCAGTTCACCAAGCCATGAACACCAGGCTGAGATTTGGGAGTATCCTGTCTAAGAGCTTTGGGCTTCAGTTTGGATCTGCCAGTGCCATGTCAGAAAAATCAATATAGCATTGAGCAGTGTCTTCATCAGCCTTTGACTTCTCTGACCTCCTTCTTTAGCCTTCTGCAGGTCTGAGCTGAGATGTGTGTGTACATGCAAACTTGCATTGCCTCTGCCAGTTGGGTATAAACAGTGGGCTGGAAGCCACCTGGGTGGATGTCAGAGTGTCCTTTTCTCTGGAAGAAAACCAAAACAGATAATTTCATGATTTCTCCTCTCCCTTCTGTAAATACTCATCATAAGTGGTTAAAAAGGAGCAGCTGCAGATGATGAATCCTGGCTTGTCGTTGTTCTTCATCAGGAGGATAGCCTAGTCAGCACTCAAATATCCTTCCCCTCTGGTCTCCTGCTGCTTCTGTGCACTTCATCCTCGTGCTGCTCAGAGATCATAAAGAGCATATAGACAGGGATGCAGCAAACATATGCTGTGCCTGTCACCGTAAACTCAAATGAGCTAGTCAGGTGCTTAAGGGCAGAAGCTATTACCAGCGTAGGAGCAGTTGGACAGATGCAAGGTGGCATGTGGAGGGGTTGCCATCAGAGGCCTGGTCTCTCAGAAGGAGGAGTGGGCAGTGGGGTAATAAGAGGTCACAGCCTGAATTTTACATCTTCAGGCAGTGATGCAGCAGCATGGCTCCATCACAGCCCTTTTGTTCTGTCCACAAGAGTGCCATCAAATACAGGCATGTCATCTTTGGGGCCAACAGGTAGCTGGGAGCTCTGTGGATGGAGCTGTCGGGGTCCTGTGTGCTTGGCAGTGAAATGAGAGATGTTGCAAATCCTCCTCATTGCAGGACAGAAGGAAATGGTGGTGTGTGGGAGGGATGCAGCTGGCTGATGAGCTGCCCACTGCTTTGGGATCCAATGTAATTGCAGAGTTGATAGGCAGGTTATGAGCTGCAGCACAGCAAATAGATGGCAACTTGCGGGCGTTCTGGTGGTTTTATTTTGTTTTTCTCAAAAGCTGTGATATGTTGAAATGTCCCTTTACATCAGATGAGTGTGCTCCCAGATTGTTCCAGGTCACCAAGGGAGCAGAGGCAGTGTCCAGTTGCCATGCCCTGGCTGGCAGTCTGCTTCTCTTCTGCAGTTAGTCTTTTGGCAGCTGAAATCAAACCATAAATTGCCTGGAAGTTTTAATACCTAGGGCACAGCTTGCCTGCCTAGGTCTTTGCCTTTGTCTAAGAAGTCATGACTTCTCTGAGCTTGCTGCTGAGAGTGCTGGGTGAGGCTGCTCTGATCACTGCAAGGGAATGTTTGACCCTGCAGCTAGTGGGTTCCCCATGCTCCCTCCTTTAAACCTGTGGCAAATGCATGTGCACCTGTTTTTCCAAATCTCAGTTTTTCCCACTGATGTTTTCTCCTTGTATACAATAGGGTAAAGAAAGGTGTGTTTTCTGTTCGGTTCTCTTTGGCTGGGGGGAAATTTTTTGGCTGGAGGTCTGATGCCTGTGATTTCACCTGCCGGGGCCGGGCCCCTGCTGTGACTGAGTGCTAGTGTCCTCTAATAGACAGCTCTGAAAAGCCTCACTGAGGGATGGAGGCCTTTCAGACATGAGATTTTACTGTTATAGTAATTTATAGGCACAGCCACTGTGAATGTGTCATTAGAGATGTCCATCCCTGGATCCCATTAGATGGATCCAATTAGAGATGCATCCCTTTCGGTGCTCAAGGCCAGGCTGGACAGAGCCTTGGGTGACATGGTTTAGTGGGAGGTGCCCCTGCCCATGGCAGGGGGTCAGGGGCTTCATGATCTTAAGGTCCTTTCCAACCCAAACCATTCTATGATTCTACAATTCTGTCTTGCACATCTTTAAAGCAGTCCTGTTTCTTATGACTTGTGGTTTTGCTTTTGCATTTCTACTCCTCCTTAGCCAGAAGAAAAGCATCAGCTGAAACAGCCCAACCTCTTGATCTTCACAGTGTATCCATTTTCCTTGGCATCTGAAGAGTGGGGAAGATGAAAGGGATGCAGGAAGGACAGATGGAAAATAAGCACTGTAGTCAGCTTCTTGATCCCCTTTAAAAAACACTTTATCAACCAGGGCAAGCACTGCAGCTCCATTGTGTTTCACAAGTCTGTTTGTGATTTGAAGCATGCAAATCATTTTAAGTGCTGGTTTGTTTTTTAAAATTGGAGTAAAGTTATGTCCATGTGGAAGATGAAGCACCTTTCTTTTCCCCTAAATCACGGGGGAGAGGTCATGATTGTGTGACAACCTACATAGTAACGTAACCTGCAACTCACATTGCTAGTAAAAGCGTTTGACACCCTGAGATACCTGCTGAAAGCAAATAATTTGTGCTTACAACTTGATGCATGTTAGGAACATTTGAAATATCTTTTCCTATATCCTCTTAAGGCTCCTTTATTTCTTTTCTCTAGGACTCCTGCTCTTGGTGTGAACTCTAGAGGTGGGTCATAGGTGTGCTTTTTCAAAGGTGGGAAAGAAACAGCACTTCAGCTTTCCCTACATCAGCCTCTTTGGGATACCTAGAATACAGCACCTTAGCCAAAGGACAACTGATTAAATTGAAAGATGGCAAGCTTGGACCTAAGCTCCACATCATTGCTAAGTGAAAGCACACTGTAAAACTAACTCCCTGCTCCAGAACAGCACCACAAGCAGGATGCCTGCAGGATACATTTGGGCCAGACATGCGAGAGATGACTGAGAAAATCTAGAGGTTTTGGAATAAATGATAATATTTACTGATAATATTTTAACACCTATGCTTCAGTTCCTCAGCCAGTTTCTAGTTTTTGGTGCATGATAGGACTAACACAGAAGATCAGTGCTTCTGCATCACTTACCTTCTCTATAGCATCTGGCAGTGGCCACAGGGAGGCCAAACTGAGTAAAGGGATTTTCCTGGAACAGCAGCCCCATGTTTCTTCAGGGAGCTGCACATCTCCTTCCCTTGCTCCCTCCTTACTTGAGACTGCCAGCAACGTTTACAGGAAGATTAAGTGAACCAGAAGGTTGGCTGATCTTATTGAAGGTTGGCTTGACTTAATGCTTCCCATTCCAGATGAATGAGTAAATGGAGGCTGTCATGTTGTAATCAGAACCTCAAGTTGACTCATTTTTACACCCTGTACATCAATCAGGTTGGGGGTTCTGTAGGTGATGGTGCTCTCCATACTGACTCTCAGCAACTCCCATCCCCTGGCATCAGGGGCTTTTCTGATACAAGCTTGAATCCAGCAGCTCAAAAAGGCAACAAAATAGCCTGCGCTTTGGGATAGCAATGATTCAGCAGACAAGGCTGAAATAACTAAAGATGAATGGCTCCGTTAGGTGGTTCCTGAAAGGTGGCTATTATCATTTCACACTTGAGGATGGCACAAGGTGAGGGAGCAGGGAGAAAAGGGAGATTGAGGGTGGCGAAAGCAGATACAATCCAGAGTAATGACATGGGGCTGAGCACAGGAAATGGAGCCTGCGGATCAGCAAGGGATTACTGCTTTATTAGCCTCTGGATTAGTGTCCTAGGGCCAGAGACTGCAGAATAGACTGTATTGAATTATTGCTTATCAGCTGGTGCTCACTGACTGATTTGGGTTTGTCCCAGTAATCTCCCCAGTTTGGGGAGGTATTTTCTGTGTTCAGGCTGGAATACTGCAGTAAATAGCTTGGAAAGAGGTGGATTTTAGGAACAAAACAGCCACATGGGGTTGAGAAATTACAGGAGGACTCTGGTGAAACAGTCACACAGTAGTTGTTTAGTACCGTTCTTTTTCTTCCTTAAATTGTAAGGACTGTCTTATCTCTAGATCAAGCCTCTGAAGACATAGCTGGATATTTCCAGTCTTTGCTTGCAACAGCTTTGATTCCAGCACCTTCCCATTTTCCTATTCAGTCTTCAAATGTGAATTCAGATGAGTCAAATCTACTTTGGCTACAGGTCTAAAATGTCTGGGGATATAATTTTAACCACCGAAAACTGTCTCTTTATTGATACATGTTTGTGAATGAGGAAGAGAAACAGACAGTGTAAAGAAAGCAATCAAGTATGGCTGCAGCCTTCTTGAAATTGTGCTGTGAAGTTAGAAAGGCAAGGGTGGAGACAAAGGTGGCAGAAAGTGATATTGCTTCAGCAGGGGATGTAGCTTGCTCTGAGCCAGCAACAGTTCCCTGTAAAAAATGTAATAGCCCTGGTGCAGGGGTATTATCCTTGGTCTGTGGCACAGGTTTAGGCTCTGTAGTATCAAAGATGGTGTTACACTAATGCTTCTAGCCTTTATTTGCAAAGGGAATTTTCCAGTCGTGAACCAATTACAACTTCATGCATTTCGAGGCTTGAAACACGGAACAACAGGAATTAAGGCATTTGAGCAGAGCTGACTCCCCCAGGCATTCATCATCAGAAACTTCTGGATAAAATGCTGGTCATTTGAACATGTGAAATTTGCTATGGTGCAAGCAGTGAGAGCTGGGCATGCACAGATAAAGAGGAAAATGAAGAGCCACCTAACAGCAAGGCTTCTGTCTCTAACATGCATTTTGTGATGTAGAATTGAGGAGTGAGTTTCTGTATGAATAATAGTAATTAGAACTGTAGTTCCTGGATGAACCTCTTCAGATTTCCAAGTGTCAGTAGTGTGGTCCACAGCCAGAAATACAATCCCTCCCTGCTCCATGCAATCACACTGGCATCTGAGGGACTTCACTTCCATAATGCTGTTAACCACAGTCTGGAGAAAGCACGTGCATCCTGAGGCTTGACTGACCTCTCTCAGAAACCATACTCTGGGCTCCTGGCCTAGCAGAAGTGTTAGAAGCAGTTTTGTGCTGAGGTTATGACCATAGTGGCTCTTGAGAAGTATTCACTGAGCTTCACTGATTGATACTCAGCTTGGAGACCTTTGAGGAAGTGCGTGATTGATGAACTTACGTTGATGACTTACTGACTAATGTGCCTAATGTGGTAAAGGCATTTGGCTGCCAGACGTACTATATTTTCATTTAGAGGTAAAGCCAAAGACTTAGTTGTTAGTGATGCCGTAACATCTTCCACATGAGTTTGAATGCAATCCTCGATGTTCCACTAAATTTCAACTAGAGAAATTCTGCTGACTTGGCATTTGTTCTGTAATTCATCTAGACCAGTTACTCCTCATTTTTCCCTCTCTGACTGTGCTATATAGTTTTATTATGTGGTGGTTTATAACTTAGTTGTGATGTGATGCCAGCTATGTCTCAGAGTTAGATTAATGATCCCTGTATAATATGCATATATGTCTGTAAAGCACTTTGGATGAAAGATGCTAAAAAATGCAGGTTATTATTTTGCCCTTCCCTGTGTTTCGCTTTGTTGCATGCTATTTAGCAGCTTTGCTGCTGTTCTGTCTCAACGCCTTGTTGAATAAAGTGTCCTGAACAGTTTGGGGAGCTCTGGCATATTTTATTAATTGCCTTTTACAGGTTGTTTTCCTGTCTCTTTTGAAACTTGCTATTTCACAAACATAATGAAAAATGAATGTTTTAAGCTAAAGTTCTAGAACCCAAAGTGGGGGGGAAGGGAAGAAAGAAGAAAACTCAACGAAGTATTTGTCCAATTTTAAGCCAAGCTTTTGATCCGATGTGATACCAGAGACTCCTGTCAGTAGGGATTTAGGGTACAGGAATAATAATAACTGTAAAGGAGGAGAGATGGGTGCACAGTGTTCCAGGCAGGATAAAATAAACCAGCAACCCATCTGGGTCTCTGACGACTTCTCAGAGAAGGGGTTTGTACTCAGAGATTTGTTCTGACAGCAGTGTTTTCAAAATGTTTAGGACTCATGCCATCACACTTCTTCTAAACTCTGATTACCTTATGTGACATATCCTCGGCTGCTGTAAATTGATACCACTTCATCAGCTTCAGTGACATCTTGTCAGTGTACCTCGGCAGAGGATTAGACCTCTGCATCAAGCATGTTGCCTTGAGCTGGGTTTGGATCTCATCATAAATCATTACAAGCCTGTTGAGAGAGGGCTGAAGGGAAGACATAGGATATGATAGGTCATGGTGAAGACTGACCCAGTAAATTGAACTCATTTATTTTTGATTTATAACTAATTCCAGTTTTTCTGTATGATTTTGGCTCCAGGACACATTAACTTCTGAGACAGAAAAACTTCTAGTTATGAAGATCTCTGTTCCATCCTTTGTAAGAATAGCATGATATTGATTCTGATATTCTGACCAAAACCAATGAGAGAAACTGCATTCTCAATACCATTATTCCCCTTGCAGCTATCTTTGATACTCATCTTTGCTGCTTGTCACAAGGCTACTGTGGAATACCTTTGTGCTGCAGTGTTTTATCATAACTTGGGCATAAGACTTTATGAAAGATGGTTTGAAGTGTCCTTTGGCATCCATTAATGTGAAATGTGCTGTGGAAATGTAAATCATGTCACTGGCTGTCAGGAGCACCTGCCCTTCAAAGAGTGTCCTGCTGCATTACTGAGGGAGGGGGCGAGGAGGCCAGCAGGGCATAGCAAAGCAAAGAAGCTGTTTTAAATTTCACTTAGTGGACTCTTGTCTGCAGGGTAGCTGCTGGGACTAGAGCTCCTGAATGTAAGGGCCGCAGTGCTGCTCAGCTAGTGGATATGGAGGACAACATACCATTGCCCTTGCTCCTGTAACACTGCATAGGCAGTGCTCTGTCACCTGGTGGGCAGATTATTCTCGCTGTGGGCAGTGCTTCTCACAAATACAGAAACATTTCACTCTCTGGACTTGGGCACTGTCTTTTCCTGTGGTTTGGGAGTTTCAGCTGGAAAGGCTTCCCCACACTGGTAGCACCAGGGAGTGCCATGCTGGGACTCAGCCTGGCTTCGTAGGAGTGGGTTCAGACACGCACCCAACCATCATGGTGGAGTTCTTCCTGCATTATTCCAGCCCTGAGTGCACTCAGTTCACTGCACACCATAGTACCAGTGTGTCTTCCAGTGTGAAAGCAATATTTTAAGGGGCTACTGATTTTCTTTGTCAGGACATTGGCTTACTTGCCCAAGTATAAACCTCTGGTTTACCCTAAGGTACCACTGTTCAAGCCAACAATGGGCAAATACATCTCCTGTGATGATCCAAGCGCAGCTCACTGTCAGATGGGTGGTGCTACAAAACAGCCACAGACAGCTTCAGTTTCAAAGTATTATGACTTGGTTTTTAGGTGCAGTTCAATCAATTGGCAGCTCGCAGAGGTCAGGCACGGGCATCTCTTAACTCATGCCAGAATACTCTGAGTTTTTTTATAATTTGTATTTTATTCTTTTAAACCTAAAATCCAAATGTATCATCTTCATCCAGTCTGAACCCCAACCCATCATACTCACCCAAGAAGTGTTATTTCTATGATGTGAGCCTTTTTGTTTTGAAAAGCTTTATCTTTCACTGACTGATACCCTTCTTCACATCCCTTGACCTCTTTTGAATTTGTGGCTAGCTGTAGGTCAGGTGAGTAGATTTGCTTCTCAGAACTATAAGGCTCCCAGTGCAGACATCAGTTTTGTCAATGTGTTATTATTGTCTACGGTGAGTCTGATCATAACTAAGAAGGCTCTGTGAACAAAGGATATTTGCTATGTGGTCCCAGAAAATAAATTGTAGTTTAGTAGGGTAGACAAAGGCTTCAGGCTGTCCTTAGGCTTAAGGAAATAGATTAAAGTCTTGCTAAATGGAGCATTTCCAAGTGATACTGGGAAAGCAAGTGTGGACTACTTTGCCTCTCTATCATGTATGTCTTGAGCTTACCAATGCAAGCATATCAAACAGATAACGTGCAGGTCTCTAGGCAAGAATTCTGAATCACTCAGCCTTGCAAATGGCTCCTTAATGGACTTTTCTTGAAGCACATGACCTCCTTAGACAGGAATTAAACAGTATGTTTTAAAGGTTAAACTTTAAAGGTTAAACTTGTGTAGATGGGGACAAGTGCAGACTGTGTTATGACTGAGGGCTGCTCACCCTGTTGGAAGTAAAGCTTATCAGAAGAGCCTCTTCTGTTAGCAAAAAGGTCTACTATCAGTATTAGTGAAGTCTATTTTGCAAGGAGATGACACAGCTGAGAGAGAGGATTTAAAAACCTTATTCACATTCAAGTATGTGAAACATGTTGTATTAAGATTTTGCTGCTGTCCATCTGAAACATTTAATCGTTGACAAAGCTACATAGATTATTTAGCAATGACTGTCACACTCTTCCTAATACTGTGTGTGCTACTAATATGCCAAGTGCTTTGAAATAACTTTAATGTTGTCGGAGACCAGCTTTTATGAGAGTTGCAATATCCAAATTTTGGTATAACGAGAGACGTATGGTATAACCCCTCCTTGTCAGAAGAACATATTGTAACTCTGAAGTAAATGCTTCTGCAAAAGTGGGATATTTTTCTATACTTTCCCTCAACAAGTAAGCCCCTGTGACTATACAGCTTGTGCACATGCACATACAGCATGGAGAATTGGCAATGTCTATGTGGTAATGATTTTAACCAGCTTCGCATCCAATTTTGAAGCCCTCTAAATCACCTCAGTAACAAACTCCATTCTCTTGATTGTTTGTGTGATATGTGGCCAATAAGCTGTATTTCTGGCAATTTAAAGATATTTTGTTGGAATGAAACTCTAATAGCAACTGCGTTATTTGTTTTCTGCAAATGCTTCTTTATCTCTCTAGAAACTGTTTTGCCAGAATCTTTGATGATAAGCTGACATAAAGTGTGACTTCAGATCAAATTAGGAAATGTTTTTTAAGCATTTGGCAAGATCTCTTAGAATTTTTGCAATACTCGCTGTCTGAAGACTGTAAAGGTAGAATTTTCCAGAACATCCAGCACTTACTTAACTTTTCTGATCCATGCCTGATTGAATTTCTACAGAACAAAGTCTGGACCACAGTAAAGCCCACTTCAAGTCCTATCCAAAAAGTGCACCATAGTCTGGTGGTGCTGGGCTGTGGAAGAGGGACTGAGGTTCCCCAACTGCATAAGCCCTTTAGGTTAAGAGAGCTGGCACATTTGGACTGCACTCTTGCAGATAGCTAATGTTACACTCCAGTAGCTGAGCTACTTGGGTCCAAACTGGTTATGCACTCTCCTAGCATTGCTTGTGAATTTAGTGAGCTCTGGCCGAGCCCTTCTCCCCTGACAGGGAACTGATGGGCTCTGCCCAAGAAGCCAGTGGGTTTTGTAAACTCCCTTAGCCAAGCTGTTTGCTTTTATATTCAATAGCCTTCTGACCCAGCCTGCGCTCTTGGTGATTGCAGCATGCCAAAACAGTCCTGGCAAGATGAGATGCTTGTTTAAAAAGCTTTTGCTATTTCTTTAACTTTTGGAGCATATTTTAAACTTCTTAAGATTGAACTTTTACCTTGCAGAGGTTGGAACTGCTCGCTCGGGCAACAGCTGGGGTTTCTTTTGCTGATTCCTGCGAAATCAAGGAGCCTGCTCTTTTCTCTGTTGGCCTGCTTGCCTTCGCTATTCTGATCTGAAATCTATGAGGGTGTTTTTGTGTTCTTCATAATCTGAGGTATGAGTAATTCCAGAAAGACAAACTCAACTTGCCCTTTCTGCTGATTAAAACTGGTAACAGGCTTCAGTTTTGAAGTAAAGGTGTGTGACAGAATCATGACATGGGGCCCCACCAGGGATGCTAGGCTGCTGAAAACTGACCTAGGGTTTGATGGACTGTGACATTGCTGACACAGGTCTGAGTCAAAGCCATCTGAAATCCATGAGGTCTTCTCTGTCATACTCCATGAATCACAGATCTGGGACCCCTATGGCAAGACTTGGGGTGGGGGGGAGGGTAGATTTTCTTTCTTAACCTGCTGTGTGCATCTTTGTAATGTCACCAGCTGTCCTGGGAACCTGACACTTATACAGTAGACTAAATCTCAATAAATTACATAGGTAAGCAAATGCAATTTAGCTTTTTTAACGAACTCACTTCAAGCTACGGAAAGGCAGGAATTACCCGTCTAAAAAGATCAGTTACCCTTTATATAGCTAGACCTGGGGTAGTGACTCTAAAAACAAGGGTTTTCTCTGTCCTTTGCAGGAAGGCTGTAGTGGGAGTATTTTTGGTGCCACTGGGAACAGCATCTGGCCTGTTCCAATTGTAAATGATATTCTTTCTGCACATAAGATTCAGTCTTAATCAATATCAGTGATTTCTTCTAAGGAAAAATGGAATTCTAAATGCAGACCCCTCTAGATCTCTAATGTCCTGCACATAATTTTCCACCAAAATGGATGCAGAAAAATGTTCCTTATGCTTTAACAGTCAGAAATAACTTCAAGTCATGTTGCAGTTCAGGGGCCAGCACATGGACTTGCAATGGCATGAAAACGCTGTCTTTTCCTAAGTGTTAGTGAGAGGTGTATCTTGTTGATGTTGCTAGTCCAAAAAAGCCATGTTATTTTTAAAAAGGAAGCCATATTGCAGGAAATTAATCTCCTTTTCCACTTGTCCATCAGCTTCTAGCCAGAAATATATTGGCTAAACTGGAGAGAGAGGGTTAGGTGAGTGCAGAGAAAGGGAAAGTATGAAGGTTCTCAGGTTGTATTCTATAACTCTTGTATCTCAGATGTTGCCCTTCACAGCATTGCATCACATCCCCTGCTGCTGTGCTCTGAGCTGAATCAGAAGCTGCATAAAAGCTGATTGGAGTACTCTTTCCTGTAATAAGAGCTGAAGTGTATCTAGCCTGCTTTTCTCTTGCTTTCCCTACCTTCTTTTCCAGAATAAGAGAAAAGATGAAATTTAGTGGGTTGTCCTCCCCAAACAATGCTCTGCAACCTCTGTGGATCTGACTGTTTTGCCCACCCAAATTCTAGTACTGCAGTTTAGATACAGAAACAATCTCCCCTTCCCCTAAGAAATAGGAGACCATAGAAAAAGCTTTTGGTATGTGAGCCAAAGGCAGTGACTGCAGATGTCTCCAGGTCAAGAACCAAGAGGATATCCCCACTGGCAGTGTCTGCACTGGACAATTGTTACATGCTTCTTGCTGATGCATTGCTGCTGGTGGAAGTGGTTGGTACACTGATGTCAGTAAGTCACTGGTGTCTCTAGCATCATCACCTCTCAGTTATGTTACAGCTGATTTGTGCACTGTAAAGTAACTGAGATTACTCTACCCATTTTGAGGAAGCCAAGCTGCAGCCTGTACAGATGTAGCCTAGGTAGATTAAACCACAGAGAGGAAATACCTGTGAGAACATGGAGGCGCAGCCACCTCTGCAGGTGTCCACACTGATGTCTGTGCCACACACACTGATGTCTGTGCAGCCTGACTGCCTGCAACGGTTATCCTGTTGAAGTTAGCCTGCGTGAGCCGCAGTCACATCTGCTGCAGGTCAGGCATACCTGGAGGAATAGGAAGGTGAACAGCCCTGTGCCACATCTGCAGATGTTGGCTGGATCAAAGGCAGAGAGGCTTCGTTCTCCTCTCTGCTGCTGCTGTCACCCTCTCTAGGGTGGCACAGTCATCACAGGTTGGCTGGTCACCGATCTCTTGTTGCAGCAGTGAGTGTGATGCATGGCGCAACATGGTCCTTTGAGCCTGAGCACTGGGAAACAGGGCTCTGAAGGGAAGGCAGAGCTAGGGCTGAAAATTGTCAAAGCAGTACCCAAAATATGGAAGAGAAAAAAAATTGCTTTTTAGTTGTTTGTCAGGAGATGACGTGGTTCCAGTGTGGGTCACCCTCCAAGAGAAGGTCATGTCAGGGAGATCTAGACATGGCTCATTCTTAGCCAAGGCATTCCCCATCCTGTGGTTCTTGGACCTATTCTTTCAGCTAGACTCATCTCCTGTATTTATACTCTGAGATATACTTCCCACATGGGAGTCTTTTGTCAGGCTAAATTCAATGAGGTATCTGGACAGTGTTGATGGAGGCCATTAAAAGGACACAGTTAGAATCCATCAAAATCTGTGGAGCACAGGGGAGTTCAAGGGAATGCCCGAATGCACTGGAAAATCACCCTGTTGCACTTCTCTTTCATTAGTCTGAATTGCATTCAGAGTTGTATGTTGTTGTGGTGCAACTGTGTGTGTGTATATATTTATTTCTATGTACATATATGAAGTATTTCAACAGTGTGGAAAAAGGCATAATGTAGCTGGACATATCTAGTATCTATATGGATTTCTGTGTCTTTACAAAGTGAGAACATTTGGTTTATTTTTCTTTTTTTGTTGTTTTTTTTGGTTGTTTTCCAGAATGTAAATAGTGATAATCTTCCTCTTTTGTCATCTAATTGCAAATTAATCTTTGGTTTTGCTTAGTAATTGAAACTGGCATTTTTGCATCTGCTGCACTGCAGGAATCAATATTGTATGTGACAGTAGCAATTGATTTGTAAGCACTGCACCCACACTGAAGATCTTCGGCCTCGGGGATCAAATACCTCAAGAAAGCAGAAAAATCATTTTAAATCAGAAGGGATTATGAGGAGAGATAGGCTAGGTCCTGAAGCCTAGTACAACTAACAAATCAATTCCTTGCTTTGTCATAGCTTTTGTGTGTGATCATATACAAGCAGTGAAGACTATCACAAGTGTGACTTAATTATACAGGAAATTCTGCACCATCCAAAGTAGCACCTTGAATGGCCCGTGCCTATAGCTTGCATTGGTACTACAGCTGAGTGTTATAAGCAAGGCACATCCTCACTGTAAACATGTAACACATAGGCAGTCGTGGTTTGGAGATGAACCTGAGCTCAGCGCTAATCTGCTCCTTTCTCAGTGAGCTGTACCAGGGTGAGCTGTCAGGGACAGGACAGCCCAGCCTCTAAAGAAAGACTGAAAGGATTGGGAAGAAATTTCCTCAGTTGTCCCCTTTTACTGAAACCACATGTGAAGGTCTGTCAGCAAGGTGGTTCTTGACTATTATTAACGAATGAATGCCAGTGGCAAGGTTATTAGATTTGCAGATACTTCAGTTCCTTCCTCCTTTGTCCAGGTGGCAGAAGCTTTCTCTGACAATGTGCAACACATGGCTGTTCCTTAGATTTCCAGTTTTAATCTCTGTGAGATTGCAGCAGATCACGGAGTTTGTTGGTACACCCTGGGCTTCAGACAGAGCATGAAACACTACTTCAGATGTCTAGATACAAATCAGGCAATGCTTCTACTGTTCTCAGCACTTGCAGCCCAAGATATTCCTGGCATGCTATTCTCCTGCATACATTGGTACTATGAAGCATGGCCTCTTCAGTTGAAGAGGCAGGGATTAATGAGCCACATGGAAACACTAATTTGCCTGAGTTAGAGAAGATTAGTTTTGCTTAGACCATTAACATAATTAATCTTGAGTCTAGAAATGTTCATTTTGTATTGAAGACTCGCTGGGTTTTTTCTGAAGTTGTACTGCAACACTAAGAAATGAGAATTTCAAAAATACATATTTTAGTTTAAAATGTGATGTCTGTTCTTTGAAAGCATATGGAAGCTACAGATATGTAGAAGAAAAGTATCTCATTTTCCCCACGATAGTGCCTTGAGGGATCCCAAAGTGGTCAGTTCCTCTGAGAGCTTCAAAGCAATGGCTGCAAATGAGGTTTACGATGCTAAGGAGCAGAAGGGAAGGGAATCATAGAATAGTTAGGGTTGGAAAGGACCTTCAGATCACCTAGTTCCAACCCCCCTGTCATGGGCAGGGACACCTCCCACTAAACCATGCCACCTGAATCCTTCAAACAAGTTGCAGAGCTGGAATCCTTGCTTGCATCTGTGCCTTTCTGTCCCATCATGCTGTTTGGGGGAATATTTCTGCCTTTTAGCTTTTCCTCTTTTTCCCCATTTCTAAGTCTTTTCTTATTTCCTCACATCAAAAGGAAGTGAAGTTAGGCCATAAGAATCATTTGCAGGCATCAGAAGAAGGTTTCTATGGATCTCAAAGTATTCATAGTGAGAAAACTACTGCCTTTGAGGGGAAAAGTAGTTAAGAAATGCAAGGTTCCCGTTCAACTGGGGAAAGACATTTTCCTTGCATTTTGCAGAACCATAACTGGCTTGGACAAGAAACTGGAAAAAAAGTGCAATGAGTTCATCTCTACCCCGTGAGACTCCTAAGAATGGGTATGAAGTGTTTCTGTTTCTGCAGCTCTGCACCTCCAACCACAAAATCATTTTCTGAACTAACTACAGTTAGTTCAGCTTGCAGCCAGATTGACTTTAAAAATCCTGTTTCAAGACTTCTGCAGTCACAAATCTATCTGAAAGAACATAAAACATTGAAGGGCTGGTGCTAGAAATGAGTGTGCAGACTGAAGCTGTTACGGCAAAATCATTTGTAAAAACGATACTGGGTTATAGCTGGTGCTGTTTGATTTGGTTTGGGGGAATTCAGAAACTCTTCTAGAAACATTTTTTAACATGGAGCTGCTAAGTGAACTTGTTCTAACTATTTTCCAAAGTGGAGCATTAAGCTTTCTAACCTTAGACATGGGGTTTTATTTCCAGCTCTTTGAGAGTGATGGGAGGAGCAGCTTTCCCTCTGACATTGACTTTAATTCACAAAAATTACAGGCGTCTGCCAAAATACCCTAAATTGTGGAGGAGGTGGAAATTGGGTCATGGAGAAAGATTAACATTGAACGAAAATATTTGCCAGTAGTTGAAGATGAGAAAGGGAAAACTGTGTGTGCTGAAGAACAGGCTGTCTGGTTTTTCTGCACAACCATGACTAGCTCTTTACTTCAACAGAGAATGAAGAGAGAGGTCTAGCACCAGGGTAATTTTCTTTGTGCTTGTTTGCTCTGCATCTTTCATACGTCATCAGATCCCTGTGTCCTGCCCTTTTGATGGGGGTTACTTGGACTTTCTTTGCTCAGATGGAGGCAAGACTGAATTCTTGTCAAACTTTCCACAGGGGTTATATCTTATAAATGCAAAAAGCTTTAGACAACTTGCTAGCAGCAGCTACAGCAGAAACCTTCTAGCTGCTGCTCTGGGTGGAAGGACGGAGTTCTGCACTTCACAGGTTCCTTCAGACTGATGTTTGTAACCTCCAGGGTGGAGTATGCAATTTGAGAGAGGTGGAGCTGCTCCACTAACTGGTGACAGCTGTGAGATTGAGGGACTGTCACTGGAGAGCAATGAAACATCCACCTCTTAAAAAGGGAAGCCTGGGGCTATCAGAATAGGGAAAGAGGGATGAGAGTTAAATGGGAGATGCTGTCAGCAAAAATGCCTACAGATTTAGTGAGGATTTGGTTTCTGTTTTCTGGAGCAGCCATTCACCTACAGAATAAAGCATCCCCAAAGTCTAAGTGCAATGTAGTCTTACGTGTCACAGAGTGCCACGCTGTCCTTGGCACAGTCCCAAGCTTGATGACGGCCTGATCCATGTACCAGAAAGCACTTAACCAGCCCACAGCATACTAAATAGCAGCATATCTCAGTGCAGATTTACAGGCAGAGCAGCTGATGATTTCAAGATTCACATGTTTTTTTCTCTCCCTCTCCACCTGCGGGTTTTACCTTCTACTCCATTCCTGTGAACACTGCCTCAACAAGAAGATTACACTGAGGAGTAACTACACAAGTGGGAATGCCACCTTTATATCTTTCCTTTGCTTCCTAGCGCCAGCTGGGGATGTGTTCAGCCTCTGAGCTAATTAATTATGCTGGTTTGAAATAACCCTGCAGCCATTTATTTCTGTTCAGTATAGCCCTTCTTTGGGATGCAGGAGTGCATCTGGAACTGGCATAATTCCCCATCTGTGAAGGAGTGCAATGATGTCTCTTTTAGAAAAGTTTTACAGCTCTTTTTCACTAGGAGACATGACAAAGAGTCCTTACAGGCAACGATCTTCCATTTGCTTGACAAAAGGTAGGATGTTGCTGCAAGATGCTGGTGCATTACTAGGCACTGGTCCAACTCACATGAGAATTCAGATAAGACGCAATCACTTTGTTATATTAAGTATTTTTAAATTACATGATGCTTATGAAAATAACATTAATATTTTCACAAAATAGAAACCAATTTGTTAATTTAAAAGCTATTTTGAAGATATACATGCTAGAACTGTTGCATGTCAGCTTCTCACAGCAAGCTATGTTGGCTTTCTGACTGTGTCCTTCTAAGTGTCGGCGAACGTGTGTGATGCATAATTTATTTTAGGTGGTCTATTTGAGATCAAAACTCCTCTGCTCTTCCATGGCCTTGGCTTCTCTTTCATTCTGGAAATTCCTAGTATTTTTCTTGTAATGCCTCTCAATTGGAATGCAGTGCATCTTCCAGCATCTTCACTGTGGTTGCTCACCCTAGGGTGCTCTGAAACAATTTTCTATATGCTACAGAATAGCTATGTGTAGGACACAAAAATTTATCTGGCAGAGTGGCATCTCCCTCAGGAGCATGAAAGTTCGGAGTGCCACTTCCATTCTCCAGCAGTGAATGAGTGTACGGTGTGGCAAGGTAAAAGCAAGAGTTACAAATTACTTTTTGTTTTCATGTGGATCAAGGACATCTCTCTGACTATGGACCTGCTCAGAAAATATTTTAAACTATAGTTTTTAGCTTAGCAATCGTACAATGTCTAGGAAGTACTGTAAGATTTGAATTCCCTCAAGCCCAAGGGTCTGACAGAGGAGACTGGGTCAAGCAAAAGCTGCTCATGTTGTATGAGGAACTGAAGTGTTTTGGATTTGTGGTTGGTAAGCTGGAGACTCTTGCAGAGCTCTAAAACCAATTAAGTGACTATGCACAATGTGTTGCCTGATTTTAAAATGCTCTATGAAAGATGATTGTGACTGGGTTTTATTATTAGATTTTAGCTTTTTAGAAGACCTATTGTTGAATAATGATGATTTAAATTATAATAATTACTTAAACCCTGGACATCCTGAAATCTGTTGAAGCAGCTTAGCATATTCAATATTATACTCACGGTGGCGGTAAGAATTGCCTGCAGCACAAAAGGTGATGCTGGTAACACACATTGAATTGTGAAGGGCTCATGTGCTTAGCTGAGTGATCGGGGAATTCTCATCCATCAAGCACTGGGAGCAGAGAGAATGAGGAAATCTGAATGTGCAGCTGGACTGTGTAAACCCACTTGGCCACTGAGAAGGCAGAGAAACTGCTGCACACCATCCTGAGGAAGGTATTGGCTTGAGATTGCATTGCTCACTACAGTGTTTCCCGAAGATTGAAAGGCATTGAGTATAGAAGTCAGGTAGATGGTCTTTACAGAAGCTTTGCTCCTGGGTGAAAGAAGATTTGACTTTGAGTTTTGATGGTGACTTGTGACATCTTTTGGGACTAGCAAACAAAGATCAAGACAGATATTTTTTGTGTGTCTTTCAGAGTGCTTGCACCTAACTGTTTCTTGGAAGGAAGTTTCAGGGTGACAGAGGAAGCAGCATTTGAGGCAATATTATCTCCTTTCCTATTAAAGCCTCCTGTTTGTGAAGTAGTTTGGCTTGTCTCTAGAAGGCAGGAAGCAACACCTGCAAGGCAGCACATGAAAATGATGTCACAAAAAAGGAATGTATTGCAGAAAGGGGAAGAGAATGTTCTTATCATGTTGGTCAGAGTGGAAATGGCTCAACATAAACATGATCATACATTCAAGGCCAGGTTGGACAGAGCCTTGGGTGACATGAGTTAGTGGGAGCTGTCCCTGCCCATGGCAGCGGGGTTGGAACTTGATGTTCTTAAGGTCCTTTCCAACCCTAACTATTCTGTAATTCTATGATTATATTTCAGTGTGCTCTACACTGGGAGTGTGCCACAAGACAGACAGACCAGCCATCCTGAGTGCGGCTCAGGGACTTCATCAGCTACAGGTGGCTCTTTTAGATTGGGTGATATTGAACAAATTCTTTTTCATTAATGTGTTCAGACACTTTTTTTGCATCTTGGTAAACTTCTGGTATTTGTAACATCCTTTGACAAGGAGTTCCACAGTTCAACTATGCCTTAGTTAAAGGGCTACCATTTTGTTTATTTTTTTTTCTGTTACCTCTGTTTCTTTGCTTTTGCATTCAAGTAATTCCCTATCCATCCTCTTGCTATTTTACCTGTGATTTTTAGGGGTCTAATGCCCATCTTTAACTTTCACAGTTCTGTTACATTATTCTAGTGATGGGGGCAGGGTGGGAGAGTGGACAGGCAACAGCAGAACATGATGCAATATTCAAAATGTGGGTGTATCATAAATAGTAGAGAGTTACATAACGATGATCCATTTTGGTCTCTATTCCTTTCCTAATTGGTCATGCCAGTCCACTTGATTCTTGCTTTTTTGGCTACTTAGGAGCAATGAATTGACATTTTCACAGTTCTTTTGCAATGGTAAGACCTTGCTTCAAAATGGTGATTGTCATGTCAAAACTCATCACGGTGTGTAAAGTTGCTCATTTTCTCCATGGATGGTACTTTAGCTACACTGTACCCCCTCTGCCTTTTTATAGCACATCTGTTCAGTATTTTGGCAACTCATTGTGGTTTATCTTTGTCTTTAATAATCTGATTAATATAGGCTTCTCAGCAAAGTTTGTCATTAGATGGAGTGCTCTTCTAGATTATTTCTGAATATCTTGAATGGGACATGTCCCAGTGCAAATTTCTAAGGGTCTTTTTGGTGGCCATCTACCATACAACCACTTTTTTTCCTTCCTTTTACCTGTTACATGATCATTTGAGGATCGCTCTCCCATGGCAGGTAATTTTCTTTAAGAATCTTAGCTGAAGATCTTGAATTACTTTTGGATTTATAGAGAAGGAAGGCTTGAGTTTCCCACAGAGAGTGTCTGCTCCAGCTGTGCCACACCACAACTGGGGAGAATTGACTGCTATCAAGTAGTTCTTTAGAATAATTTAAGGGAAAATGTGATGAATTTCAAGCTGCAATCACTACAGCAAATTGCACATAAGCATAAGTTGCTCAATCAAAGTTTATTTTCTATTAATAGAGCACCAACAATCAAAAAGAAAGTTTTGATCTTGTTAGTCTGGTGCTGCTGGATCAGCCAAGGAAAGTGAGATTTGTCATTGGAATTTGTAGGACAGTCGTTCTGATGTACTTAAATGGAGAGAGGGGGTGGCTCATTCATAAATATTAACTGTTAAACTACTTTAACTGATTGGGAATATACAGCTTACACAGCTATAATCTTGATCCTTGTTCTGTGCATTCAGAATGGGCTCTGCATTCTAATATCTTACACTTGTAGACTCTTATTTCCTCACTAATATGATCATTCTGTAATAAAAATATGTTCTTGAATCATAAATGAGATAAGCAGAGGATAAAGCTTGACCCGCTGAAAAAACACTACACTATATGGTAGTGTTTCACATTTAATGATGTTACTCCTTTCCCCCTACAGACACAGTGTCCGTAAAGCACTCATTTCTTAATACTAATGAACCCAGGTAGCACTGTGAGTGACCGAAGTTTCCTTCTTGGGCTTCTCTGTTGACGCATGTTAAGATCACTTAGATGTTACCTGAAGTGGGCCTACAGGGATGCTGGGGAGGGACTCTTCATCAGGGACTGTAGTGAGAGGACAAGGGGTAACGGGTTCAAACTTATACAGGGGAAGTTTAGATTGGATATGAGGAAGAAATTCTTTACTGTAAGGGAGGTAAGGCACTGGAATGGGTTGCCCAGGGAAGTTGTGAATGCTTCATCTCTGGCAGTGTTCAAGGCCAGGTTGGACAGAGGGTTGGGTGGC